>DVTA01000105.1:0-12233 GCA_018233265.1 Junonia stemosa | reverse complement strand
CAGATATCGAAGGCTTGCAAATTATCTGCAGTATCCCATATATTCTGATTTTTGTCTATTAAATAGATATCTAGATAAGAGTAGATATAGATAGATATCTATCTATAGATAGATATCTAAGGGCATTCAACGGCTGCATGGATTAGAATCTTTGCTTGTGGCCACTTTGCAATTAATGTCAACGTCAAATCCAAATTTCAAAATGGCCATACTCGTGAAAGCATCACGTTGTCAAATTGCAATTACTTAAAAACAACAAGTTTTTGTTTTTTATATAAGTGTAATTAATATTGTTAACTTTAATATCAGTTTAGTGATTAAGTTAGATATTTCTGTCACAATATGGATGAGTCAAGGGATATGAAACGAAAACAAGATAAGTATGAGAGTGATGATTACAGAAAAGAAAGAAGATCGAAAAAGCGTCGATCAAGATCTCGATCTCCGAGGGCTAAACCTGACAGAGATTCTAGGCGTAAGAGAAGACATTCTAGATCAAAATCTCCCGACGTTCCATCAAAACAGGACAAACGCAGTGATGACGCGCCAAAAGAAGAACCGAAGACGGCGCCAGTGCGAAAAGCTAAAGAAACAGACATGCTTAACACGAGAACTGGTGGCGCGTACATTCCTCCCGCACGTCTACGAATGATGCAAGCTCAGATCACTGATAAATCATCCGTGGCTTATCAAAGACTTGCTTGGGAAGCTCTAAAGAAATCTATTCACGGACACATCAACAAAATCAACGTCGGTAACATTGGGATAATCATCAAAGAGCTCCTAAAAGAAAATATAGTACGCGGTAGAGGTTTGCTGTGTCGATCTGTTATACAGGCTCAAGCGGCATCACCCACATTTACTAATGTTTATGCTGCCTTAGTAGCAGCAGTCAATTCTCGTTTCCCCAATATAGGAGAGTTGTTACTGAAAAGGTTAGTTATACAGTTCAAGAGAGGTTTCAAGAGAAATGACAAACCTACTTGTATATCATCAGCCTCTTTTATAGCTCATCTAGTCAACCAGAGAGTTGCACATGAAATTCTAGCATTGGAGCTATTGACATTGTTAGTTGAGACACCAACAGATGATTCTGTGGAGGTGGCTATCGCATTTTTGAAGGAATGTGGTCAGAAACTCACGGAGGTCTCGTCAAAGGGTGTTAATGCTATTTTCGAGATGTTGAGGAACATTTTACATGAGGGTCAACTGGATAAAAGAGTGCAGTACATGATAGAAGTGATGTTCCAAGTGTGGAAGGATGGGTTCAAGGATCACCCAGCCGTTCTCGAAGAGTTGGAACTGGTGCCCGAGGAGGAACAGTTCACGCACCTGTTGATGTTGGACGATGCCACGGACTCACAGGATATCCTGAGTATGTACGGTTTTGTGCTATTAATTTACTTTACTAGTTAAGAGTAATTTTTATGCTGCATAATAATTTTTGGCAACATTATAGTCCTCAGAACTTTATTTGACTAGCAACTTTCATCCCCAATTTTATCCCATTCCCATGTTTTAGTTTTGCACTACAATGTTTTTGCAATAACAAAGTCATTTTCAAACACCAAACAAACAGACATTCATAAAGAGTTATATTTTCATTTATAATATCTTAGAATGAGTGTAATTCAAAAAGTGAACACACTTTTTCACAATTTGTTCTTGTGAAAAAAAAAAAAGAATTTAATTAACATGTTTCTTAAATTTCAGATGTATTCAAATTTGATGAGAAATATGAGGAGAATGAGCAAAAGTACAAAGATTTAAGCAAGGAGATCCTCGGATCTGATGCAGAGTCTGGAGAGGAAGATGGTTCCGGAGAATCCGGGAGTGAGGAGTCCGATGATGATGAGGAGGAAAAGGAAAAAGCAGTGACCATCATTGACAATACAGAAACAAACCTTGTCGCTCTGAGGAGAACTATATATTTGACAATAAACTCGAGTTTGGACTTTGAGGAATGTGCTCACAAGTTAATGAAAATGCAACTAAAACCAGGACAGGAGATTGAGCTCTGTCACATGTTTCTCGACTGCTGTGCTGAGCAGAGAACTTATGAAAAATTCTATGGTCTTCTAGCACAAAGATTCTGTAACATTAATCGCATTTACATCGGTCCATTTGAAGAGATCTTCAAAGATTCATATTCCACTGCTCATAGATTGGATACAAATCGTCTCCGCAATGTCAGCAAGTTCTTTGCTCATCTCTTGTTCACGGATTCCATCAGTTGGGAAGTACTGGAGTGTGTGAAACTCAATGAGGAGGACACAACGAGTTCAAGTAGAATTTACATTAAGATTTTGTTCCAAGAGCTAGCCGAGTACATGGGCTTGAAGAAGCTTAATGACCGCTTGAAGGACCCGTAAGTTATATTTAGGGTGGTCACATTTAATTTTGATGATGATAACTTTTAGGATGTTAATAAATAATCAATATTGGTTACCTCTTACAGTTTTTGTATATGCGTTTTCCTTTTTAAAATTCATATTATACAGTTAATTGCATTGCAACACATTTTCTGCACTTGACCTATGTAGGTTATCTGTATAAAATAGTAAATAAATGACATTAGCCTATTAAATATGTGCACCACCTTGTGAATTATATCTTTAATTCTCTGAGTATTATATTAATGAACTTAATCTTTTCTTTTTCAGGACTTTGCAGGAGGCATTCTCCGGTGTTTTCCCAAGAGACAATCCTAAGAACACTAGATTTTCTATTAATTTCTTCACTTCAATTGGTCTTGGAGGTCTCACTGATGAACTTAGAGAACATTTAAAACAAATGCCTAAGGTATGTATTGAATTCTAGTAAATTATTATTAATTTTGTATGAATTAACATAATTATGTTTTGAAAATTAACCCTTAAAATAATGATGGAATATGCAATTACTTGTCTAGATGTAAAAGCAGTAATTAATAATAATTTATTATAATCTAAGTTCATCCCTTACTTAACAAACAAAATTCATTCATCACAAAGTTGTATTATTTATTTTTTCAGAACATACCACCACCCATAACCGAGATCAAACTGGACAGCGATTCCAGTTCAGATTCCAGCTCCAGCTCAAGTTCAGACAGTTCATCTTCATCATCCAGTGACTCTAGTTCCAGCGGTGAGGAAGTTTATATGTTTATGATTTATATTTAGGATGTTTGATTTTTAACTGTGTTATGATGTGTTAACCTAATGGAACCATTTGAATATCTGTTTTTCATATTGTTCATTTGAAAATTCTGTATATTTCATATATACTTAGCATTTAGTACTCAATAGCATTTGATAATTTATTTGATAATACTGCTGTAAGACACTTTAGAGTCTGAATGTTTAAAAAATTAATGTAATGTAATGTTTACCCACCTAATTTACGTATATAACAGAATTCAGAAAAAATTCAATATTGTGTCAATTCTTAGCCAACTTTTATAATAATTAATTATTTTTATGTTTCAGATTCGGAGGAAGAAGATAAGCAAAAGGAGAAGAAGAAAAAAAAGAAAAAGGATAAAACGAAAACTCCCAAAACACCTGAACCTGAGGAAGTTTCGAATAAAGATTCAGAAAAGGTCGAGAGGTGGGGTCATGATGGATTCTACGAGACGTACGGGTCTGATGCCAGGAGAAACGACTCCAGATCTGATAGAGACAAGAATAACTACACACAGTCAAGAAATAATGATAAACGTAGGGATAACTATGAAAGGAGAAATGGGCGTGAAGAAGCTGTCAGTGATAGACGAGATGACACTAGGGGCAGGGATAGAGAAATGTCTGGGCAAGAACCAGAAAAACAGTATAGGAGATATTATGATTTTGACAACACTACAAATGATAGGAACTATGAAAATAATCCTGACAGAAGGAGGAATAGAAATAATGATGAAGATGTAGACAGGAAGAGGAATAATGACGAAGATACAGACAGAAGGAAAAATAGGGACAATGATGAAAATTTTGATAGGAGAAGGAATAAAAATTATGACGAAGATGACAGAAGGCGAAATAATAAAAATGATGAAAATGTTGACAGAAGGAATAGGACGAATGAAGAAGACACAGACCGGCGAAAAAATAGGGACAATGATGAAAGTATTGATAGGAGAAGGAATAAAAATTATGATGAAGATGTAGACAGGAGGAGGAATAAAACTGCTGACGAAAATACAGATAGAAGGAAAAATAGGGACATAGATGAAAATGTTGATAGAAGGAGGAATAAAAATTACGACGAAGAAGATGTAGACAGAAGGAGGAATAAAGCAAATGAACAAGATACAGACAGAAGGAGGGACAAAAATTACGACGAAGAAGGTGACAGGAGACGAAATAAAAACAACGATGAAGATGTAGACAAAAGGAGGAATAGAGCAAATGACGAAGATACGGACAGAAGGAAAAATAGGGATAATGATGAAAATATTGATAGGAGGAGGAATAAAACGTATGACGAAGATACAGACAGAAGAAGAAATAAAGACAATGATGAAAATATTGATAGAAGGAGGAATAGAACAAATGAGGATGAGGGAGACAGAAGGAGAGAAAAGAACAAAGATGAGGAGTCAGATAGAAGGAGGAATAAAAATTATGATGAAGAGATAGACAAGAGAAGGAATAAGAATAATGATGCAGATAATGATAGGAGGAGGAATGAAACATATGATTATGACAAAGATAGAAGTAGGAATAAAAACTATGACGAAGATACACGTAGAAGGAATAACGACAGAGATGCTCGACAGTACAGAGACGAACGTAGTAATCGAGATAGGGAATATGAAACGAATAAAAACGGAGAAAGATCTTATGATGATGAAAATAATAGCAAAGAAGCTTCTCGGAGAAAAGATAAAACTGTGGATGATAGAGACAGAGGTCGCGATAGTGATAAAAACAATAAGAAAGGTAGAAAAGAAAAAAATACAAGTCCTTCCAGTAGCGAAGAAGACGATTATGAAAGTAAAAACCGAGATAAGAAAAAGAAATCCCTCAATGAAAAAGACTATAAGAAAGACAAATCAAATGGCAAGGATAAAAAACGTAAGGAAAAGAAAACAAGCAAAGAAGATTCGTCTAGTAGTAGTAGCAGCAGCAGTAGTAGCAGTAGTGGGTCCGACTCGGAATCTGAACATGAGAACAAAAATGACTTAGGAGGACGTTACTGGGATAGTTTTGACATAGAAACCAACAAAACTATTAAAGAGAAGGGAAAATTTGAGGGCAGAACACCTGATAGGAAAGAAAAGAACTATGAAAGGAGGCGAGAGCGCTAGATTGTTTTAAGTGCATGAAATAAAGTAAAAATTTGGAATTTATGTGTAACCAATGTCACATTTGTAAATATTGTGGACTTTAACTTTTGTAATAATATTGATGTAATATTAAATTCAGTAGACACTGCATTTTTGTTTCATTTTAATAGTGAACTTTTTACATTTTAAGATGGCGTGTGATGGCGTAAAAAGTTTTTAATGGGTTATCGAAATATTGACACCAAAATGTCACTATTCAATGTCAATTTTCTGATACCCTTAAAGTATAAACTTAGTGTACAAAATTAAATTATTCTTTCTTTTAAAACCAGAAATCGTAAAAATGAAAACAATTTATGATTCTACTGATGAGACAGGCTCAAATGCAGCACAAGTAATTCCGAAATCAGCTTCTATAGGACTTCCGATTCAAACTTCTGAAAAAACGTTAAAAGTGCAAACATCAGCACCTTCATATTTCCACTCGTTAAAAGAAAATCAAGCCCCTCCGTTTAGAAAACTAGGAAAGGAAATAAAACCTCATCTCTTAATTGGTACTATAGTAACTGATATTGATGTGATTAAAATGATATCTGCGGATAATGATCCTGATGAAAACTTGGAAAAATATTTAGGTTTGTACTAAACAAGCTAGAAATTGTTTGAAATACAATGAGATTGCTTTCCATGTCGTGTCTAATTTATTTATTTATTTATTTATTAGGTTTGCTAGCAGTTGTTACATTTAAATCATACAATTATTTTATTTACCTACTAATTACTTTCTAAATGTACAACTATATTAAAACAAACACGACATGCACAATTAATATTTACATCCTGTTTTAAGTACCTAGTTCTAATTCATTTCTTATATGTAACAAAGATATATAAAAAAAAACATTTCAACAAAATTTCTGTAGAACCCTAAAACTACAGCGTTTTGATTTGATGTTTTATTTATACAAAAAATAAACAAACCATATAATTATGAACAGTTTAACACATACAGTGTGTAATACAGATTGATTCCGTCCCGCCCACACGCGGCAGATTAAAACACTGTTATTACGATCATAATTAACATTATGTAAGGTTATGAATAATTAGGAAATTAAACGTTTTTATACGCACAGTGAAATAATTTATTTAATGTTCTGATAATATCTTTAATGTCTATGAAGCGTGAAAGTTATTACATTTGCCGTTAATATAAATCATAATTTATTTTATTATAAAGCTACCGTTTTGCCAGCTCGTAACTTTTCAATTATATATTTAAAAAGTGGACAAAAGTGTACACGTGTATGTAAATAATTATGTATTAATGATGAAAACTATTTTCCCCAGACGAGACGAATACCCAAAGAAAATAGGATACTAGAAGGAAAAGATCCTAAAACATAAATACTACACAACACTACCACCAATATTGAGACAAAAATTAACATATGTAAAAATGATGGTCATGAACGGGAATCAAACTTACTCCAATTAACGTTTCAGGTTATACTCGTAGCTGCGACTGACCGTCACGACCGGTTGACGTTCAGTCATTAAATATTAAATTATTTTATCACAAATCTTTCAAATAAGTAGCGCAAGGCGTAAAAATAAAAGAATAAAGTACGAAGCAGTAAAAAGTTATTACTTATTCGTAAAATTTAAAACAAACTGTTACTCTCAGTGGGTCACCTTTCAACTGACATAACTCGTGATTGACGTACAATGCTAATAGTACAAAAGTGCTAAATAACAGTTACTCTTTTAATTTGATTGACGGTAAATCGATGCGCACTGTTCGACTGCTATTACGATTAACATTCACACGATATCGTGACGATCGATCGATTAACGTTTGACGACTTACTGCATCCCAGATTCATTTGACGCAGCTAGCTATATCAATAAAATAACTGATGCGTTTCCATTATTTTTTATTTATGAAAATTTAAGTTTAATAACAATAGGAATAAAAGTGCCAGAATAAATACGTTACAAAAAAGCCTGAAAATATAAATATTAATCATATCATAACAGAAATAAAATATCGTCTGAACATAACACTATTTATAAAATTTTGGTATAAACTTGTAAAAGCGGTAATTATTAATATGTTTTCATTGTTTTTGTAAAGCGTCCATTTTTTATTTAACTTTAAGCTTAAAGTTTCTTGAACTACATATTATATCACCTAAATACTCAGAAGTTAACATCTAGGCCACATTTAAACACTACTTTCCAATAGCTAGGTTACCAAGTACCGTTATATATATTTAAATATATTTTTGGAAATAACAAAATCACTCTTTGTATGGAAATGACCATCCTGTTTTATTTATTTTATTTTCACTGTAAGCTTATATCGTTTATATCAACGAATATTTATATGAAACCATAGGCTGTTGTACAAATCAAAATGTTTTATGTAGATTGCAATTGCAATAAATCTATCGTAAAAGATAGAAGATTCAGATAATATTCCAGAGTGAATAAAGTTTACTGACGACCATAATGTATGCTATATATTGGAACAAAGTATTTTTAAATAAATGTAGGACTGTAAGTATATCAGTCATACCATTTACCTTTTATCTACAGTAAACAATATTTATCTGATTTTTTGGTAATTTAATATTGAATGACTGAGGGTACCGGAGGACCAATTCCCCACCCCTTCCCCATTAATTCCCCATCCATTCTCCCTCCATACCCCCTAAAAGGCCGGCAACGCATTTTGTAGCTCCTTTGGTGCTGCAATTGTCCACGGGCGACAGCATTCACTTACCATCAGGTGATCTGTCAGCTCGTTTGCCGTCCTATTCCATAAAAAAAATAAGAAAAATATAGGAGTGCTACTGGGTACACCAAATATGAAGTAAAAATTAAATGAAAGTTTCCACAGTCAGTTTTTTCCTCTTGATTAAACTTTAAATTTTGCTTACAAGTAAAGAACACCCTATATTATTTTTTTCAGGGTTTCATAGAAAAACGGAACTCTTATAGTTTCGCTATGTCCGTCTGTTTGTTTGTTTATCTGTCTGAGATATTAAGATTTAAATTGCTAATTTTACATAGAAGCAAATGCTCCCACTCCCCCTACCGAGTTAACGGCTGATTCCAATAATATTTATGGAAGAATGTATGTATGTAGGTATGTATTAGTAGTGTTCCTTAGTAGTTCATGATATATTAAATACCTTGAACTACTACGGAACACTACATGCGCGTCGTTCAATACGTACCTACTTGGCCGATCTTTATTGTTTTTGTTAACTCTTGTTCATAAAGATTAAATAGGTACCTACGAATAAAATATGACGACATAAAAACACATTTAAACTACTTTAAATGTAATAAATTGCGCGTCCTTCTATTTCGAAGTAGCAATTTGCGTAGCTTGTTTTCGTTGAAATGAAAGCGAATGATATTAATTGTTCAGACTTGTGGTCTATTTATACACTTATTACTTTGTAAAGACAGACGTTTCACCTTTTTGGCAGCTCGTGGAGATTCTAGAACATCATTATGGTTTATCTCATGAAGCTGCAGCGGAAAGTGGGTCGACTTTCCTCCGTGCATTCAGAGCACGACCTGATGACGAGTCCTATGCGATAGACGAGTGGCCCACGCACCTATGGCGAAACTCCTTGCCGAAGAATTATAGGCATATTGCCAGTTAGTATTATTTTTTGTTGTAAACAGTTGACAAACAAATTAATTTCAGTTCTGATCTAAGCGTCCTAAATATATTTTGTGGTAAATTCAAGGTAAATTATTCCCAAATGATAGTCGATTATTTTTACCCATCTATTTCAAACTTTTTTGTAGAAATTTATTTTTAATAACTTGCTTATTAAGTAAACGTTAAACACAACAGACTGAGGGTCAGATTACCTCTCTCTTTACTCAGGTATACCTACCTATTTTGTATTTATTTCATGATTTGTTTTCTAAAAACTTATATTTCTTAATCACAAATTTTTCAGTCATAAATAATGCAAAAAAGAAACGATATTTTGTAGCTGATCTTAAATTTCGAAAGTATTAATAGAAATAGAACTGAAATGTGGATATTTGTGTTTGTTACAGAAAGTATATCAGCAGAATGGTTAAAATTAAGGTTTAAGTACTTAGCATTGACGCCAGATGTGATACATCTTTTAGAAACACTAAGGTACGTTGAAACCAATCTTACAGTTATTTTTATATTGTGCAGAAATATTTATCTGAATACAAAGGCGTTTCAAATATTTCTCCATGATGTAATATTTTTAAATATTTTAGATGGCAATTTCTTTGTTATATTTTTAACAGAATATCAGATTGTTAATTATCTTGAACGAACGTTCAAACAGCCATGCAGAGTAATTGCCTATTATAATTACGCCGAAGTTGTTTTAAGATGCTTCATTGACAAGTGCGAAATTATGCTTGGAAGATTGACAAAGTAGACAATCTCAAAACAACTTCGTATGAATATTGGCATGGTGTTATGTGGTAAAGTCCGTCATATACTCATGGCCATCATTTCAAACATCATGACCGTTTTACTTAATACCATATATCATCGCCATAAAATCATATGCTGCATGCCACATAATACTGTGTACCACATTTGTGATTTTTGTCATAGAAGTTAGCTCCAACTTTTGTGGAGGTAAAGATTGAGTTATAATTTTCGATATAAAGTTTTAAAACTGAATTGTCGTTAAATTTATCTCTTTCACTATGTTGGGCTGGCTTTAAACGCATGTCGCTAATAAATGACTTGTTTTTCAACAGTTGTTGCTCAACGAGTGACTAAACTCTGGGCGCCGCGTGCGCAACACTTAGGTTTGAATTGTATTAGTAAAATATGTGAGGGAGTACATCAAGAAGGTAATGCCTATTGCCTCAAAAATTTTAATTAAACAATGGAGATACTTTATCGTGTAATTTTCCAATTTTAGGTCCAGCTAATGAGCCATTGAGTCATTTTAAAAATATCTCCATTGTGTTATAGAGCGCTATGTTGAATCGCTTGAAAATAGAACATCGGGTATTTTGTTCGAAATAATAAATACCTCAACATGGCATTAGATATAAGATTATTTGCATATAATTTACATTAAAAAACTAAATTATGTGCAAAGCTATCTATAATCATCTGAATGCTCCTGCACGATGGTTTCCAAGATTGAAAATTTAGAATTATTTGATAATGAAGTGTGTGCAGGCGCATGCAGGACCAATGACTATTTGTTGTATTATGTGCTGAGTTTCAGCATGGTATACGCCGTAAAATAACGAAAGCCCTGGTCGATGAATGGTACAGGGAGGATTATCTACTCGGTTTGATCACGAACGGGCCGTCGCGGGCCCAGTGGCAGAAGATCGAGCGCTTGGGGCTTCGCAAGTACTTCGACTGCGTGCTGGTCTCCGGCGACCTGCCGTGGGAGAAGCCCGACCAGAACATCTTCCTTGAAGCCTGCAAGCTCCTCAACGTCGAAGCCAGCACCTGCATCATGGTTGGAGACAAGCTGGAAACTGATATCAAGGTAAATTATATAAATGCTCAAAACTCAATAATCTAGTTTCGCCTAACCTGCGTCTGTAGTCCTCAACGTTGTAGCTAAAAGATCAAAACTCAAGGTTAGGTTATGATATCATTCAGGATCTGTAAGTTGCCTAACGAACTTCAATGCAAAAGTATCAGCTGCATCAGGTACTGTCTCTGTTAAGCCTATTTTTCCCGACTATATTTATATATTCGGAAATGGATGGAAAGAATAATTATTTGACGCATTTATTCTTTAAAGATTTAATTATGTCATCATAACTGCCCAAGTTACCAACTTTGTAATGAATTATTTCAGGGTGGCAAAGAGGCAGAATTAGGTGGCACAGTATGGATTCCATTACAATATGATGAAATGGAATCTGACCTACCCGATTTCAAGATACAGAAAGTCACAGAATTACCTGAAGTTCTTCCAAATTCACCAAAACTCAAGAAAAGAATATCCAAGACAACATGCTGATGGTATGGAATCAATCAAGAAAAACATTTTAGTTAAATGACACATTAGAATGGTACCAATTGGTACCAAAATTATTAGGAAAACTACTTTTACTAATCAAAATAAATATTTGCTCGTCCTTGCCTGGGCCCTTGTTCTCTATGACATTGTGAAATTGAAATGTCATCTCCAAATAGACAAGAATATCATTGTCTATGCTATTCCTTACGTTTTTCAAGACGTGTGCATACAAAATACCGTTTTAAGAAGACGTAACGTGCCATGGTAAGATTGTTTGATACAATATGACGTCATCCGTTTTAGACACGTTTTTGGGACATAGAGAATACGGGCCCTGTAGTAGTTGTGATAAACTACAAAAAAATAAAAAATACATATTATAGGTATAGGTTGAATAGTATTTTAGTACCTGTAGTTAGTTTAGCTATGTTGTGCCAATGTTTAGTTGACAAAAGATGCTACATGATACGCCAGTTGCATTCATTTTCTAAACATTAACATTCCACCAATATTTGAATTTTTGCAAAGAGTGAAAGTGTTCTATTACTTTAGCATTTACCAAAAAATTGCCTCAGAATTGGTGGTTGGTCCTGTCAAATTTCAATACTAATGACTGGTATTTCCAGTTTTATAGTACAAATCAAATTCACTTAGTACAAAGTATTATTATTACTTCATGTAAATAAGAGTGAATATATGTATTTAACCTACCTAAATTAAGGGAAATGTTGGCGTTTCTTAAACTGATAACAATTTCCTTAATTGCATTTTTATCTGCCCTCTATGTTTATTAAACAATAACAAGTAACAGTGTATCCTTGTATTACCTCGCGATAATGTAAATTAAGTTTTCTGGTGGTATTTCGTTCCTTCTGAAATTCAGCTTTAAGAAATATTATTTTTTTACCTATGCAAAATAATATCAAAGTTATTTTTGCTTG
>DVTA01000104.1:0-12241 GCA_018233265.1 Junonia stemosa | reverse complement strand
TTTAAATTAACCTATTTTCTGTTAATTGTTAATTGGGAAAAACGAAAATATCTTCATATATTTATACTGAGATAAAAATTAAAAATAATAGAATTTTTTTCTTCCTACTTCACTATCACGCACTTTTTACATAACTATTATCTATATACAAACAATGATATGTCTATTTCTATTTACCTACACATTAAGAAAAACCAACTTTTGAATGATATCATAAATATGTATAAATCACAACTACGAAGAGTGCTGCTCCCCGTCACAATGATAAACCAATTTAGATTTTACTTTCATAGAATTATTCATTCATTTCTTTAAAGCAATATTTATACATACATTTGAAAAAAAGTAACAAATCGTCTTCAAAAAAAAAAACAAAATTGTTATATCTTCGATGACATAGAGATTTACCGACCGATTACTGATCTACACCGTCTTCTACTTCATTCCTTAACTGGAATATGATGAGTGAAACTTGTCCAAATGTCATAAAGAGATATTGAACTCATGACAAGTTGAAAAGCTAGTTTCAATTACCGATATGCCAATTATTCATACGGATGGATAATATTGGATTGACGTAATTAGTCTAACGGCAATGTCAAATGTTGACAATTTGAGGTCGGACCGAGGTGTCATTAACGGCCTGCGGAGTTATATGAAAGACTCGTGTTAATGTTTCATTTAGTATAACGAAGAAGAAAAAAATCGCATCTAAAGCCTCTCATAAGTGCAAGCCCTCGATGGTTTATATTTGTTATGAAACTATGGCGCAGACAAAAGCTCCCTCGACCGACCAAAAAGACCGAGGGAATGACAAAAAATCGTCCAGAAATTGGATTTCTTTCAAAACACAAAATAAGCATCCCTTAGCTCTTCGTATGAAATCTGTTGAAATATCCGCCATCAGCAGACCGACAATCGATCTCCTCGACTACCAACGAATGATATGTCTAAAATAACAACATAACAACAATAAAGATATGATCTGACAGATTTGTATTCGTATAGTAACGTAACTTATCTGTAGTTATAATCATCCAGAATAGACGAGTACTCAACCAATCTGTTATAACATCTGTCATGTCACCTTCCTAGGAATAAAACATGGCATAGACGCAGTTAAGTAACAACTTGTAAATGTCCCACTGCCGGGAAAAGACATCCTCTCCTATTGAGGAGAAAAGCTGATTCCACTACACTGCTCCACTGCGGGGCACCGCATATGCATGCATCTGAATTTCTGCAGCTACTTGCAGGTTTCCTCAGGACGTTTAGCTGCACCAACCACAAAATAATTCTAGGGCAAATTTGGCACGTGAAAACTCAACCAAAGTTTGAACCCACTTTAGAGATTAAGATCAATGTTTTCCCACCACAAGGGCATTTGATTACACGCAGACGATACGGCAATTAAAAAAATCCGAACAAACATACATCTGATAAGACGTGTATTGCACAATACGTTAACGTGAAGACGTGCGATTACGTAAAACGTAAATTAGGTTGACACAGTTGATGATCGTATCGCTAGAGATAATTGTACCTGACATTAATTACAGCTGTTTGGAATAGTTTAACGTGTCATTTTATATAAATATAGATATTCCTAAATAAATTCGAAACGAAATACGACATGAAGGGACCATTAAAAATATTTTTTCAGTTCACATGAGTCATGTTAGCGCAAGGTGAAACTACTGCAGATTCGTAATATATTCGTATTTACTAAAACCAAATTTCTAGTGAAAACAACCGATAAAAAGCTATCATTCTGTATCTCGTGACGTTTGATGCATAGAATCTTCCATCCTTTATTTCGAAATGAAATCATGATTTAATTTCGCAACACAAATATATATTCACATATTTCAATCGGTGAAGTAAACCGACTTTAATCCTCTAACGAACAGGCAATTATACGTGTCTCAGAATTTCTCCAGACACATGACAAGAAAATATAGGAAGCTTCAACCGCTACTGGAATTCGGCAAATGTACCATACGTGGCACATAAACCTAAGATGTTTTTTCCAAAACATTGCAAATTACCTCGATATTTTGAGTACCAGTGAGTACCAGATCAAATATAATGCCTGACAATTTAGTAAGTGAAAATAATCGTTAGTGCCAGCTTAAACCTAATGTTTTAACATCATGTGCCTTTAAATAGGTTTCAGTAGGTCAGCCCAGGTCATATACCTATCTAAGAATGATCTATATTTACAATTCACGAAACAGCACTAACGTGCAATGCACGACCGAAAAGGTAAACGTCCGAAGTAACGGATTTAGTTTCCAAACAATCGCTGTGTGAACCAAACATTTCATTTGATAGTTGATGTTTGGCGTTACAATCATTCCTGCTAATGTATACTTTGTTGAGAATTTAGCTTGGTTTTGTGAAATTGTGTAATCTAATAATTCAATCGTCTCTCAGTGTATTTTTCACATGATTAATTTAATATTTTAGGTAGGTACCTAAGATGTGACCGACTTAAATCGAAATGTAGCTCATATTTGCCGTCGTTTTTATATGCCATAACGTAAATATTCATACTTGTAAAAGAACAAATCATGGGAAAAACTAGTGAAAAATAAAGGAAGGGCTCCCTTTATTAGATTTTTCATACAATTCAATTTCAGTAACAACTACCGATAGTGACTGCGGAACTTTAAGAAGAGATAAAAAGACGCAAATCTCTAAGTCAATGATAAAATACCAAAACATAAGTCAATATTATTGTTTTACAATAATCTATTCTACTCTGAATTGTTTTATCAGTTTATAGTGATTTTCCAGTACAAATCTCAATTGGTTTCGTTAGAAATCTAATTCTAATCTTGTACTAGATATTTGGTGCAAATGGTGACGAGCACTTATCGTACAAAATTCCAAATAAATGATACCGGAAATTGAACCAAAATTATACACGAGAAATGTTCATCTAATTTCTGTTCAAGCAATATATTTATTTACTCATAATCTTGGATGCTATAGGCAACATGCTAAATGAGGCATGGTTGAAATATGTGATAGCTATCGTTAGTCACGAGAAACTGACATCCATCTAAGGCATTGTGATGCTAATAACCGATCTTAGATACAAAGGTTTACCAGCTGAGAACACTGGCAACAAAATTTATACGTAAGACTAACAAGAGTTTGCACAAATGACGACACGGTGGCACTCCGTACGTTAACGAGAACACAGCTAAATAATATATTACAGACATCATTCTTGATGACATGGAAGTTAAATCCGTCGCAGTTATTCTTAAAATCGTTAAAGAATTCGCTTTGTTCGATAAACTCTAGAGATAAGATTGTTTATATCGTAATAGTAAAAATATAATCGCTCTGAATGAATAGTATAAGTCTGAAAACAAAAGAAAAAAAAACAAAAATTAATATCTAAGGCACTCGTACCAAGACGCTGTTAGAATCATATTCGATAAAATAGTATCTTTAGTTTTCGTTGTCACAAAGTTTTCTGTTGGCAATATTGCAATGGATACATAGAATAAACTGGACAAGGCAATCTAGTCATTTATGAGACGGGTCAAAGATTATAACCAGGCATATTACCAGTTTTCAAATTTAGTATACACAATTTCAATTATATTGAACGGTTTATTCTAGTCGAGAAAACGTGTGATTACGAAAACGTTAAAAAATTCAGCATTTACAAAATTCGCACCTATATCCGTTATCTATTCTTGAAGTCCAAATTAAAATTTATACACATGGAGGAACGCTCAGTGAAACTATTGCAAGAGGCGAAGTGTTAGTAAGCATGTCTTTATAGTATAAGACTAAAACAGTTGCTAGAAACCATCGAAATTGAAATGAATAGGTGTTTCTAGAACAGGAGCAAGCGTATTCACACATCACAAGTAGTAATGCACAACTTTTAAAGCATAGATCAACTTCTTCAATTCCGAAGGTTAAGTAAAATTCTACGCCGAAATATGTATAGCCATCCACCCAACCATATTCTCCATCAAATGCTCCAACTACTAATAATTTACAATACTACTAACCAAGGCAGGAATTCCAAGGACTCTTGTTTATCCCGAAAACTAAGGAGTAAATCAAGCAAACATTTTAGCAATCATCACATGTTTAAACATTATTATCAGAGAAATCACCAAGATTTTGTGTCGTGATTTCAATGATAATACAATTAGTTCGACTAAAGTATATCGTTCACTTCATTGTTAACGGTTGTATTCAACATGCAAGATTTATGGCTTCATTCCTTACTATTTAGATTTAGAAGCACTTTTGAGTTTTCAAATAATCTTTAATTAATGTAAAAAAAATTAACAATTTGCCAAATTGCGCGGAACATGCTAAAAATCTTCACTCTAACTAATTACGTTCCGCGCGACTGATGTAAGGTAAATATTTATTTTGGGGGTACAATTTACCATTAAATAATAAAACTGTCATGATAGTATCAACAGCTAGATTGATCGCTGTAAATTTACGTGTGAAAATTGTAGTTCCATACGTAGCCAAGGGCGCCGCTAGAGTAACTTTTTTTTCAATCTCATTAGATTTTTTCATTCTCATTTATAATAATTTGGGAATTATCTTCTTAAGATATGGTATAGTATTAATGTTACTAAGCATTTTTATAAAAAAAAGAAGTACCAAAAACGACATGTTTTGTTTTTAAAATTCTAGTCTTTAACAGTCTTTAACTAGTATGTTCCAATTAAATACTCGTAGATTTTTGCGACGCCCATGTACGTAGCTATAAACAGGCTGGTAAAGTACAGCTGAAAAGCAGTGGTTATTCAGTCGATTCCACGTTTTTTTTTTTACATCATGCTCCATATCCAGAATATTCAGAGGTCGCTAATAATAACTCCGCAATCAACACTGCTCGGTAACTGCCGGTCAGCCGTAATTCCCATCGTGTCAACTAGTGACGTATGTACACTTATACATACCCTAGCTGAACCTGTCCCATATGTCTGTTCGGGTCGTCGGATATCAGGGCGCGCGTCATCGATTCAGTGGTATTGGCACCACCCTCGTGCTAGCGGACAAACAAACATGTAGACAAGACATTGCCCAAATGACGTCACAAGCCGAAAGCTGAACCCACAATTACACGTCCACAACGGATACTTATTGCTTGTTGTAGTAAAAAATTAGCGCCAACGCGTCTTCAATCAATCGTTCGATTGCAACAACTACCATGATTCAAAAAAGCTTATTTTGCATTGTTAGTTCCAACATCTACATTCAATTGTGTTTAATCAACAACGTGATCTCCTATTGGTATTTTGAAAATAAAAGTGAATTATAACTACTGACATGATTAAACTCATATGTGGCATGCAAACATTATAACAAATACAGAAAGCATGACGGTATGAACAGAACATGATCGTATATTTGGACCGAAACTTTCTCCACGCGGATGGACTTCAAAAATAAATTATTTTTCGAAAAACTTTGGTTAGTTAAAACTCACTCAGGCAGCAGTTGATTAGCACTCGACAGGGGACTCGTCTAAACCTATAAGCATCGTATTAGAAATTGAGAATTGTAAGGTGACGTCGGTGCTACACTAAGCTATCATTCCATCACACAAGAAGTAAAAGAGGTGTTAATTTGATAATATACTATAAACCGGCTGTCTCCAATGCTTGCCTGAGTGGTGAGCGGTAGACTCCCGTATCAGCGTCACAGTACAAGCGCTGCAAAAATAATATCGTTCTATAACTTGCTCTGACTCCGGTACGTCGCCGCTATTACTAAAAAACGCTGGAGTCAGGGCACGTCCGAGAACATTTAAAGTTAATCTGCATACCCCAATTTGAGCGCTTGCCCTCCCGCCATGAGTCCCTCTTCCCCCAGTAGCGTCACTTGTTCTTCCTCTCGCGAAGGGTCCGCCATCTTGTGCACACAAGCGCCGAAATGGCGCCAAGGTCAATTACGCGTTCAAGGTCAATGTCACATTCCCGCAGAATGTTTGCTTTACCGATGCTAACGCGTGTCGATAGCGTTCAGTTTAAAGTCACCGTTACTGTACTTTCAAGTCCATGACCAAATTATCGATCCGAGAACAATTACTGCGCGAAATCGAATAAAATAACAGAGAGTAATGTGACACTGACTATGAACTTCGAGTTTGTCAATATTTTAAGATGCCTAGCAGTATAATCAAATAGTCTTGAATGTTTCTTTTAATGTAATACTTATTCAAGCGATTTATGAAGAAGACCCACGACCTCGTTTTAAAGGAGAGACAGTGTTAACAAATTTGTACAGAGGCTGTGCTGAGTGTTTAGTATACGAAGAGATATTTAGTAAAAATTTTCATTTGTTTATACACATAATACCTAGGTAAGGTACAGTCGTATTTAATGAAACATCGATTCGAAATCATAATAAAAAATACAACTCAACGAAAATGAACAAAGAAAACATCAAATACTTAAAAAAAGAGGTTTATAATCGATCGACTTGGAGCTAGTTTTTTTCTACAACAGCAGCATAATGTCGACATCGAAACCTGGGATAAGTATGCTATGGATGTAAAAAATTTACAAGTATTTGCTGGCATTGCTTGCTAGGACAGATTTAGAGATAATATTAGTTTGATGCCGGCTCGTTGTGCTATAAACGTAGGTAATATACAATCATAATTAATTTAACGTTGCCTCATGAGGATATATCGCCGGCACGAATTATCTTATCTCACGATTAATTTATAAGTCTGAACTACGAGGTGGCTTACGTAAACAACAAATATCATACAGATTATCAGTCTAACGCTGGTATATCGATAATTGTTGAGCCAAATCATGTGATACGCGAAATTTAATTTGTCGAAATTTTAGTACCAACATTACAATTTGGGACTTACCTCATCGAAGAATACTTGCGTCTTCCTTAAGATGTGTTTGAGCTCAGTCAGCTCGAGGTAATTCCTCTTCAGCGCTTCAGCGTTTTGATTTACTTCACGCAGCTCATTTTCGAGCTTTTCAAAAGTTGCCTGTTGACATATATTTCATGTAATATCTGAAGGTAACATTTTTTAGTTTATAGCTTTACAGTTTGTTGGCTAGAAGAATTATCTGAGACGAGATATTTTTTTAATCTTTTTATTGCAACATGAGTCAGAGCATTATAATTTCACGGCGTTACATAAATTACTGATCCCAGTAACAATAAGGAAACAGACGGTAGTCCAAATTATATTCATCATACACTAATAAACTGTCCCAATTCTTCTAATTGTAGGAATTCCTAAACTTGACCCTCTGACTCAATCTAATAACAATCAGCTTATTACCATATCCTATTTTAGTGCTAATTTTTGGATCGAGGCTCGAGACTCAGTTATATTGATACAAATTTACTATTGATGATCAACAAAATTATCCGCAATGCTTTATGTAATGAAGTAATAAAGTTAGATACTCAATTACTTAGGCAATCAACGATTGAATTGGAGATTCAAGGCATCAATTGAAGTGGTAACCTTATTACGTTTCTGCATCGCTTCCGGGTTCAATAGCACTTTCACTATCGTGTAAAATTATGAACCTATCACCCTATCAGGTTACTCTAAAGTCCCCAAAAATTGACATATGCATATAAGAACGCGAGACAATAGCTATAAAAGTACGCTATCGCTATAAAAGTACTTTTATAGCCTCGTGTTAGAAGGTACCTTCCAAGTATTCATACCTCAAGATCGATCATTTCTCTCGGCTGCGGCGCCTCTGGAACCTCTCCAGGTATTTCCAGCATGGGGATGCCATCGCGTCTGATCTCCTTCTCCAGGTAACGGAGCTTCCGTTCCATTTCATCGCAGCGACGCACTTCGTTGACGAACTTGCGTTGGAAAGCATTGACGTCTGGATTTAACTGTTGAGGAATAGAAAATAAGAATCAATTACCACTCGTGGGACAGAATCATCATTTCGATTTGGTTAATTCATAATTCATTACTATTTTTTGTAATATTCACAATTGTCAGGCCGGGGTTTAATAGGAAAGATTTTTGCAAAATTCATAAGGGAATTTTGAAAGCAAGTCTCGTGGTTAGTGTCATACAATTAAGTGGAACTTCTCTTAAAAATCCTTAAAATGAATATACTGTTGGTATCCTATTGCTATCCTATTCGGTTTTATTATTACTAAAAGTCTGAAATGAGTTGTCCCCGAGGAAAAACTAAGAAACATACTTGCCTACAATTTTCAAGGACACCCACGAAAGTCTAACCGCGGACTAAAGCTAGTAATGCTAGTATTCGATAAATCAGCACATTTTCAAAAGACATTTCAATAAGTCATGTGATTCTAGCGATACAATTTGAAGTCCTTGTATGATTATGTTAGTTACAGTTAATTATAGATCACTTATGTGCATGACGATGTATAATCTATTACTCTCTAAGTACCACCTACGCACTTAGCGTACGACATGTTTAGAAGATGATGTATGACGTTTATAATGAGATATCAGTTATGTCATATCATGAAGTCGAAATAAGGAAATAAAATCGTTACTCGTGTTATATATCATTCCCTCACTCTAATTTTTTTAATCCAAATACAATTTCACTAAAGAACGGAGGACGTCTATCGCTTCTAACATAAGTGTGTAAAGCCTATAAATTTACATTTTAATTAATGGACGGATGTTTTATCTATAACTCTATGTATGTATGCGGTTATCATTGTACCTACTTGTTTAAAAATATATTAAATTAAAATGGCTTATTAGTTATATACATATACGATCAATGTGTCTAAAATATTTCTCTATACTTTTTTTATTTTGAAGGGACACGATGTGCATTTCTGCAATGTAACAGCTTCTAAACAATTCCTTACAGTCGAGCAAAAACCTCTACTCCTAACTCCTATATAGGGGAAGGAGGTAGACATACTGTTATGTTATGCTGTTGATGCATTGCAGAAGAAAGAACAAATGAAAGTCAACCAAACGCAATCTATTGTAGAAGTGGCCAAAACTGGCAAAGCCTTTTTACAAAGCGCCTAAAAAACTCAGTTGTTCCACTGCAAATTTGCAAAATTTTCAGAATATCTTCCGGTATATTAATGTTTTCGAGTCCTTCCATCGCCAAGAGCAAAATATTTAAGAACTTAGATAAACAGAAGTGCTAGCTCAGATACGAAGTCGAAATCCTATTGAGTTACCAAGCCATTATGCCATGCCATATAAGTTCAGCATGATGTTGTTAAAATAAACGTTCCACATATGTGAATGACATCAAACACATGCGCGAATCAATAAACGAATACAAGGCGGAACCATCTGCAAATTTACAGCTCGATATAGCTACATAACATCGAAATGGAAAATCTCACAGCTCAGTTGGTGTTTCAAAGTTATAAAAGATGCTCTAAGCCCTATGCTATTTAAATATTTTCTGATTCTTCCTCTTGTTTAGTTGCGAAAGTTACGTAGTCGAAAACTCTAGTATTTTTTAAAATTTTGATAATCCTGAGAATGGATATGTTTTGTTTTTTTCTTTTGCCACCCATCTTGGATCTCAACCCTTAAACCCATAAATATCAATAATATCATGTCATAGCTATCATTTAGTTGACTACATAAGTGACCTTGACATTTATAAGATGATAAAAACAGAAAAACATGATTTTTTAAAAGGCAATTTATAATCTAATTTAACTTTAAGATTTTAATATAATAATTTAGATTTGACTAGACGTTGCCTACGCTTCTGTTCGCGTTATTGTCGCTTGTCACTGTAGTAAGGAAACTGACGTCCCTCGGAAACAACTTATTTTTCCAGAATAAATAGGTAATATCGTCTTAATTAATCTGAGAGTATTTTACGTCTGTAAAATTTAATGACAAACGATTAAGTGGTTCGAAGAAGCGAAAGAAATAAACTTATTTTCGATTTACGAGTATAAACAGGGATATGGCAATTCCAATAATACCAACACAAAAATTAATACCTATAAAAATTGTAATCAAATCATGTGATTTAATTGATGTATTATGGCATTACTATGAATGTTATCAATGTGGTGTTAGTGTGAACATTTTTAAGCTGATAACATATTTAATTCAATCAATATTTTATATGCAAATATAAAACACATTTGTTACTAGTTGCTAACTGAGGGTTTAGTTAACTATATGTATATTTGCTAATGTATGTACATTAGCAAACATACATATAGAGATATGAATGCCAATATTCTTTTTTTAACAGTAAACTAAAGGGTAATATTGAAACTTCTTTAAATAATTGCTATTTACAATGTTTCAGTATTACCCCACCCAACAAACTAGTTTCAATACTTTAAAAAATTAAATATACCTACCTACTTGTAAATATATTTTCCTCATATGTACATATCTTAAAAAGCAACAACGATTTTAGAGGGCATGAGAATCATTAAAATAAACTGACCACCAAAAAAGTGTAGCTGTAAGTAACACTAATACTTTTAAGGCAAATGATGGTCATGTTACAAAAACGTGATAACAAAAACTCAAAATTTCCAAAAGGATATCCCTATAAGGTCCAATTAAGTTACACAATGAATTCACAATAGGGCTTTATTTGGTATACTGAAGATCAATAATGTTAACACTTGTGGAAATAGACCCCCAACATGTGTTTCATTACAAATGGGTATGAAGATATTTAAGGGGCGTGTCATCTAATATTACTTTAAGTAGGAAGGTAAAATTACAAAAATAAAAGTATTATACCTAGTATTATTAAATTATGCAAAATTTTTCTTTAATAAAATATTACAAATAAATTAAGTTTCACATGTGATTGGGTAATAAGGGGCTGGGATTAAGCAAATATCACAACAGCTCATCCAATCAGAAAATTTTAAAAAACATTTTAGGTAAATAATTTTATGTTATTTTTTAATTTATACTAATCTGTGCTTCTGTATTTAATTTTTAACAGCTATATGAAGATGAAACTCGTAATTTGAATATTATTTTGAGTTATATAACACTCGCTTTACTGACGGTGAGCTGAGTTCAATAACCTTTTCGGTATAACATAAAACATTATATTGTGTTATTTAAACATGTCCAAAAATAATGAAAACTATATTGGGAACCTGGAACTCCAAAAGCATCATTAACAATCAAGAAATTGCTTTGATTCAAGTAAAAAACAATCAATAACATGTCATTATTATAATATTTATCCTTGTATTGTAATAACAATTGAGCCAATAACTCAGATTAGTGGAAATATTTATATGAATTTAAGTAGGTATATTTTTTATTATAAGTGATAAAAATATATTCTACTATATCCGAAAAAATTGTCAGAATAGATAGAAGTATCTTCATCTTTCAGTCAAAAATTACTGAACAAATTTTGATATTACTTCATTTTTAACATTATTTTAAGTGTTGAGACAAATGAAGAAATCTCTTAGACAATATCACAGGGGAAAACTAGCTATTTAACTATACAATATTCAATACTCTTCAATTGATGTATGATAAATAGCCTCAGGACATCACAAATTGTGTGTATAATAAGTGGTGAATATTAATATTTGCTTATCTTCTTTCAATATCTAATACACTTATTTAAATGTTACTTTGTTTATATAGCTTTATCTGTGTTTAGGTTAGTTTTAATGCCCGAATGTAAAATATTTTTATATTCTGATTTAACTTAAGAATATGTCTACAATAGGCAAGTGTAAAAAAATACAATAAAAAAAATAGATATATTTATTGACCTTGACTATGGATAGCTTGGATGTGAAAATCGATAGATACCTTCAGGGTAAGGGTTTCTGATTTCTAAATTGGGGTCAAAAACTTTCTTTCTCATTCTATAATCCTTACTCTCAATTTAACAATAATAAATAGTCAATATCACTACATACCTATATATTTTTTACATTAAACTGAGAGACTATAAAAAAGGGCGTTTTATACTCACATCGCGGAATTGTACGAGCCCCAATTCACCAAGTTCAGACACGCAAGCATAAGCTGCTTCACTTTGTAAGAAAAGTTGACACAAAGTCATTTCCTCACTCCGAAACAACGACCCCATTTTGCTGGTTTCTTTTTCACAATACACAAAAAAATAATTCCAATCTATCTAGGTCCGTCGCATCCGGCTGCGAACGGACTTCGGCGCCGACGAAACCGAAATAAATGGAAACCGATCAATATGATTTTCCAGTGAGCGGACTCGTCATCAGTACCTATATG
>DVTA01000103.1:0-12242 GCA_018233265.1 Junonia stemosa | reverse complement strand
TAATCAACGAATAAATGATAAAAGTGTTTTAAAATTGTTTTTAATTATAAAATCTATTTTTTATAAAATATTAATAAGTTTTAAAATTTTGACAATAATTTCCTTAAAAATGTTAAGTTTGAAAAACTGGTAACACTATTATATCTATCAAAATCAAATTTGCACAGACTAAACAAAAAAATCAAGGAAGTGCATTGTAGTGCTACGTTAACACGCAGGACTTTTGTGTAATGACAAAATTGCCATACAAAATTATTAAAATAAAATGTAAAAATTTAGTTAAAAAATTTTATCATAACAATGGCTGCCAAGTCATAGAATCACGCGTGCGTGTGATTCTATGAAATATATGTGGTGCACCACATAAGAGTCTCATACAAATATCTTTTAACAATTTTGTATTATATAGTTATTAATTCAAGTTCAGAAATTCTTCATAGAATAATGGTGGAAACATTCGGAGATATAAAAGATACACGAGTAGATAAAGTATACAAAGACAAAGCTTCAAACAATTATTGGCCAATTGCGTGTCGAGCCACGCGCATGAAGGGTTCCCTAGTTTCCATCATAATATACCTACTTATTATTAATTCGTAACAACTAACATGTTTACCTTAATAATTTTCAATGAAATTAGGGCGAAATGTATTTTTTTACTTTGATCGACTATTATCGTTAACTATAAAAGCCTTCATACCCGTGACAACTTTGCTTTTAAATTCATTATAATATGTACTACTGATTTGATTTTTTTTACGTTTTTAGAAGCAGCGGTTTAGTGGGTAGAGGGGGTGGGGTACACTTGACTTTAAGAAAAATTTACACTTTAAAACTTAATATTTCGGAAACTGTTTCTCGCTCGGAAAAATAGTTTTTCCAGATCCATATTGTTTTTAAACGACCTATCCAACGATACCCCATACTCGCTTTACATATAGGAGAGACACCCTAACAAAAATTTTTTAGAGATTTTATTGTACGACTTTGTCGGCGTTATTCATATCTATACTTATGCCGAATTACAGTTTTCTTGGATTAAGCACCTCGGAGCAAAGCCGCGGTAGACAGACAGACATTGCGAAACTATAAGGGTTCCGTTTTGACTACGGAACCCTAAAAACGGCGCAAAACGAACGTACTACTACAAGCACGCGGGGCGTGTGTGCGGGTCCACTGGCCGTCTGTCACGTACGCGTCGAGACTGGAATAAAACCACTTGACGATGGCTCGCTAGTGGACAAGCTGAGGGTTAGCGCAACGCACTTTGTTTATTTTGTTAGTTGCAAGTTTGAATATTTTTATTAATAACGTGGTATTTCTTGTTAATTAATAGTTTATTGTACTCTGTTTTGAGTAATACTAGAAAAAAAAATATATTTAGTGCTCCAGTCCTTACTCATTTTGATATGAATAAACTAATTAGAATGTCAGTAGATTCATGAAAAGATGCATTAGGTGCAGTCATATTTCATGATAAAAATCCTATAGCATATGCGTCAAAATCATTAACTGATTGTCAGAAAAACTACTACTAAACTTAAAGGACCTAAACTTAGCTATTTTATGTTAAAAACTAATCATCGTACACACATATCCAATTCAAACTGTTAAGTAAAACGTGATTTTGAGTAGCCATTTGTATCATTGAAAAAAGATAGATATAGAATCTAAGCTCTAAATATGAAAATGAAAATATGTTTTTTTTTTTGTGGCTTCCAAATAAAACAATTCTTTCAGATTATGTTTATGCTATGCATTCCCTACAGTTTAAACATTTTTTCATTCAAAGACGCCTCAATTCAATATCAGGGAAAATGATGTATGGAAATCTGCCATTGTTCTTAGGTTTAGGTTTAAAGAAGTTTATTTCCAAAAAGAACAAAGTTCGCTTACAAAGGAAATTTTAAAATTATAACTACAATTTAGATATTACAAATAATAAACAGTAGTGATATTAAACAGTATCAGTGAAATCATCTAATATATGGGTCCTTAATCGTTTTTTATATATTAAGAGACTAGCTGACCCGACAGACTTCGTCCTGTCAAAAAGATTTGTAATGTGGCAGTTTTTTTGTCTACGTATTTAAAAAAAATCTCCTGAACAGAACCGTCACCCTGGTGATAGGGCGTTGTGAATAAAAAATAATTAAATAAAACATATATAAGGATTTAAAAGTAAGTAATCGCTTTATTGAATGAATATCATAATTATTATTATTATCATTGTAGTGCTTTGTGGTATACTATGTTTTTTGTTTGATTACCTGGCGCATAGATAAACAAATCTGATGGTTTTCCAACACGGGAACAGGCAACATACAATTGACCATGTGAGAAACATGGGTTTTCTAGATTAATACCACAAACACTTAATGATTGCCCCTGGGACTTGTTTATAGTCATAGCAAAAGCAAGCCGCACTGGAAACTGTAGTCGTTTAAACTCAAATGGCACATCAGTCGGAATCATTGGGATGCGCGGTATGAGAACATCTTCTCCTTTATACTTTCCTTTGAGTATAGTTGCTTCTATCACATTGTTTAGTAATTTTTTTATCGCTAACCGTGTACCGTTGCAAAGACGCGGTTGGTTGATATTTCGCAACATTATAACCACCGATCCAACCTTTAATTGAAGATTGTGAGGTGGCAATCCTGGCAAATCCAGCGAGTTTAAAAATTCCGGTGGATAGTTGACTACATCATCTTGATTAGTAGCCGAATCAACTGATTTATATATCCTCAATTCGCCTGTAATTTGTTCTTGAATTTTGAAATTTAATTCATATACATCTATGTTTTTTGCAGCCAGTATAGCTCGTTCGCTCAACCAATCATGGTTTCTGTAATTTTGAGAAACATCTGGAAACACCTTCTGGATAAGTTCATCTTTTGATCGAGTTAACTGACAAAAACTTTGAGGAAAGTTAATGCAGCCAGTCAACATGTCTATAGGAAATTTGCCATTACCAATGTCAATGAGTTGTTTAGAGAATATGTTTCCAGATTGTTCATTTTGCAACTCGACACGCATATTCTTGCTTAAATGAAGTACTTTGACATGTTTCCACAAATTGGAGGACTTTAGACATGCATTGAGTTCATCAGCTTGCGTTGATCGTGGAATCACTGGCAATGTTTGACGAAAATCTCCTGCTAATAAAATCATTGCACCACCAAATCGGTTATTATTGCTCCGTAGATCTTTTAAGGTTCTGTCTAAAGCCTCCAAAGATTTTTTATGTGCCATCGTGCATTCATCCCAAACAATCAATTTACATTGCTGCAAAACCTTTGCCATTGCAGAGTTCTTCGAAACGTTGCAGGTTGGAGTTTCATTGCTTTGCATATTTAATGGCAATTTTAGTGCTGAATGGGCTGTTCGACCACCTTCAAGCAAAGTTGCTGCTATTCCCGACGAAGCGAGTGCAAGTGCAATTTTATTTTGTGAGCGAATTGTTGCTAATATTAATGAAATCAAAAAAGTTTTTCCTGTACCACCAGGTGCATCTAAGAAGTAAATCCCTCCAGTTTCATCATTTGTTACTTTCATAAGAGTTTCAAATACATACTTCTGTTGTTCATTTAACAGTGGAAGATTTGTTTGAATTAATTCTTTCAAAGCGTTGAGATCATACAGTTTTTCTCGATGCAACTCTTGGTTAAAAGCGTCATGCATTGGACGTTTGGGCGCGGTCAGGCCTAATTGAATTAATAGTTTGTTTGACATTATCAAGCACATGTCCTCAATTGAAATCAATGCTTCATTGTAAATTTCTTCACTGATTTGTATATTTGGATTTCCCATTCTATTCCGTATTTGATACAAAATATCATCACACATATAATCTTTGTACTTGATCCACAAATCAATTGGGTTTGATGGGAAGCATGTAGATATGATTATAGAAAACAATGTTCGTATTTGATGAGCGTGTGATGATATTACAGCATCATTGAGAGTTTGATCCCAATGAGCGTCATTTTCAAGCAATTGCAAACGTTGACAGGCTTCTCTGTAGGATCCACACAATTCACCATCAACAGTTCGTAACTGTTGGAATGATGTTGGGCCACGTACATTGACTAATAGCAGTCGTAAATAAAAACATTCATCATTGCTTGGATGTACTGAATAAATCCGGCCAATCGCATCGGTGGAATATACATCTGTATATCCTGGAACTGGTTTTCCTTGTTTCCGTCGTATAAATCTCCTTGAGGATTGATTCCAGGTATAATATTTTGGCATTTCAGAATATAGCAATGTTTGTGCGAAATCATCGTTTTGGCATGTCTCAAAAAAACTGGTTAATGTAGTAGATGGTGGCTGAGCAGCTCTTTGTACTGCGTTCTGTGCTGTAAAATACACTCTTTGTCCATTTTCTAAATGCACAGCTAAGTGAACAACAGAAGGGTGTCTCTCATGAATAGGAAATGAAAATATTCGCCAAACTGCTTCATTACTACTGACATAGCGGCCCATTTGGTATTGGGTAACTTCATCATTGGAATTCTCTGCACCAATTCCAATCACAGCCATATCACTCCCTTTGGTTACATATTTGCAAATGTATTTAATAGATTTCACTGAATGGCAAGATTCAACGTTGATGTGTGCTTTGAATGTCTTTGATAAAATGGGTGAATATGGAACAATCCAACGATTATCTATTTCAATATCTTGTTGATTTAATTTGACAATTGTTGATTTTCCATTGTCTGCTGTCGATCTGCGACGATACAATGGATAACCGTCATTACCAGTAATTGTTTCCGATATTAATGTCCGTGGATATCGTTTTGAACATTTACCATCCATCATACACGGTGAATTTTGATTAAGAGTTCCACAGGGACCATGTATCATGTTTTTGATAACTACCTCATGCAATCCAGGATCTACTTGTACATTAGGGATTTCAGCTGATATCACTGCATCAACTTCATTTGGCCTTATCTTTTCAACCAACCAAATCAAAATGTGCGCATGTGGCAATCCTCGTTTCTGCCACTCCACAGAATACATCCAGCAGCGTGTCTCACCAAACACATTATGTTTTACGATGAAATCCATTAAAGATTTCAACTTTTGTCTAAAGACTCTGGCTGTAATATCATGACGATCAATGGGTGATTGCCCAGGGAATAACTCCTGCTTGATTTCTATCCATTGCGGATTGCATGTAAATGTGATGAACAAATCTGCTGTACCATAATGACGAACATACGACATGGCATCTTGAGCATATTCGTGCATATGCCGAGGGCTTCCGATGTATGTTGCTGGAAGAATAGTCATCCGACCGACATTCTGTGCATTTCCATCAGTATTAATCGCATCTCGAAGGTGAATATACTCTTCAGATCGGAGTTTGGTTTGATTCAACCTGATGAATGTTAATCTCTCCGTTTCAATTTTAACATACATGTCAACAACATATTTGTGATATAATCGCCGACATTTCAATATGTGATTTTCTTCATTTTCCCGAATCATTAGGCGGTATGAATAATAGTTCATTGAACTGACTTTTTTGTTGGTTTCAGAACCTGTAAATAGATTTTGTTTTAATAACATTCAAATATAAAATTAAAATACATAATATAATGACAGATATTATCGCCATAGCTAAACTAATATTTTAGTTACCTGTAATGGGATTTATCATTTTTATTGAGAAATCGTAGCCATCTTCACCTTGCCAAAATATAATGGGATATTGCAGTGCATCATATGAGCGGTGTGTTTCCTTTATACGTTGTAATTGATCATTCCGACGATGTAAAACAATATCACGGGATTCCAAGTTTTCTCCAACTACAACAATAGCAACTTCATCAATAGTTGGTGCATTAAAACGTCTTGTATGTTGACCTGCAGGTGTTTTATCAGCTCTGATTACAATTTTGTGATTATCGGATGGCATCAGATCCAGGGCAGTTTTAAACAATATAATCAATTGATTGTGTTGATGAAATAAAGTTTGTAATTGTTCTACAATAGACCTCTTTACTAAATTGTTATGTGCACAACGCAGATCAATTTCTTGTGGTGAATTGCCCATAAAATAAATTTGCAGGAATTTGTTGTCGCTATCTGACACTGGTAACAGTGAACCTGCTTTGTGATATATTTGCCCTTGTATCTGTAAATAAAAAAAAATATTTTGGTGTGGTATAAATTAATGGATTGTCAGTGATCAAACTTAAATAATATTTGATCTTAAAAAGTATATATTTAGTTTTAACTAATATCTATCAAATATAATAAAATATAATAAAAGTGTCACTGAAACTGAATCACCATATAATATGATGACTAAGTGATATATAAGTGATTAAGAAATTGAAGATTAGTGACACATCTTAACTTTTGTGACAGAAAATTTTATTCGCTAAAATAATTATGAGTAACTGCTATAATATACCATATACATACCTTGAAAGTTGGCATAAAATTTTCCCGAACTACATTTGTTGCCCCAAATGAAGTCATTTGAAAGCAATTGTTATATTGTTGGATATGTGTCAAAAAGTGTTTAGAATCTGTTCCTATTCCTGAAACCAATGAGTACAATGGTTCTGGTGGTGGATCCAATGGTATCAATTTCACTTTACCATTTGCACAACACAATCCATTGGCTTCGTTTTTGTATTTTAATGCCTTACAGTGTGAGCAAACCGAGTTCATAGAACCAATAACAACACATTGGTAGTTACTGTAGTCAATTGACACATCGTAACTGAAAGCAGCTCGATTCAAACTTGCGCGATTATTAGTTGAATGTCGCGCTCGCGCTTCACGCGTTTGTGATATCCGAATTCTTTCACGTTCATTTCCGTCGTCACGTTCTTGTGCAGTACGATTAGATCGGTAATTAGCTTGGTTTGTAGCATTTCTGGTTCTTCTACCTAAATTGCTTCGTCTTATAGGAGGCATATCAAATATAATTTATTTTTTCACTAATCACGAACTAAACAAACACTAACTAAGTAAACACTCTGCACAAAACACGATATACGAATTTGTTTCGTGTATCAGTTGACAAAAGCAATATCAGTAGATTGTCACAGACAACTTTTTTTTTTTTTAATTTGATGTGACTTGAAGTCAAATCCTTTTAAGCCGTACGAATTGTAATTTGGATATTATAAAAATAATAAAACACTGTCGGTAACGCGATTTTTGTTTGACTGATGTAATGACGTGGAAACTGATGCATTTTATCTCGCGTGCCGAAACGAATACAAAAGAAACGCGAGTTTCGGAACGCGACATTAAACTCCTCCAACTATGTATTCTGTGCTCCAACGCACACACGCACATTGTTTTGATAGATATGATCTTTGACGTTAGGAACACACCTACATTGCTTAGACAACAGTGAGTGCTTGTAATTTAATATGAACTTTATACCATAGCAATAAAGCTCAAATTGACTCTACGTTTTAGTTAGAAAACGTTTGTATGGGAAAAAGAAAAGGGCTATTTTTAGGGTTTTTCCAGCAATAATTCTAATTTTTCTCGCCGTAAAAACCATCCTTGAACTTCAACGAACATTTTAAAAAAAGATTTGGCCAAATTGGTCGAGGCGTTGTTGAGTTATGCGCTTACCAACACATTTTGCGATTCATTTTTATATTATAGATATAAAATCAAGACGGATACTTACTTAAACTTCTAATTAGGAAAAATACTAAAAGTAAAATTTCATCGTTATTTTATTCTTTCTTCTTATTCTAGCAAACATTTACATATTTTGTTCAAGTTCATGATTCAAAGAATTTTGGAGCCTAAAAAAACTTTCATCCATTTCCAACTTAATAAACTCAAACGAAACTTTATTATCATCCACTTACGCAATTCAACATTCGCCTGATTCGAATTTTATGCTGACATAAGAGGGAAACGAAATTATTTTAATGATAACCGTTACAGAAAGTAATCTCGATTTCCAATTCGTGAAATTGTTGGACGTACGAATTAAAAAGTTCCCTTATAATTTAAGGGGCAGATTAGAGGGACATAATTTTTGTCTTAGCAAATTGAATTTCGGATCTCCGGGGAAGATTGACTGACCACAAATTGGGGATTCGTTGTCAAGCGAGATAACATCTGAGGAATCTCATTACAGTGGAGCATTCGTCCCAGGATCCTTGCCTTTATATGTATTTAGTTTGGCTTCGGAATCTTTGGGCTTAGTTGCTTGAATTCGTTATCAAGTTTAGTTTTGCTGCGTCCATTAATAAATAACACGGGTTTAATACTGGAACGACTGAATAAAAGATCTCGAACCGTTCCAATAATTTACGACTTTGCTAATAAAACTTCTAACTACTCGTCTGATTTATAAAATTTTAATGTTTCTTCAGGAGCAGTTCCAAAGTATCTGTTGATGATGTCTTTGAAGCTTCTACCATATAGTTAGTTTATCTAATGCACAATTATTATTTATAACTGAAATAAAATCATTTTCACGACATTTTAACTACTTATTCATAATGTCTTCAAACAGCAGTCATTAACGTCATATTGCATTTGTAAACACACATTGCGTCGTCATTGATATATTGCAACATTTAATGTGATTTCTAATATCAATATAAAATAAATTTAAACTCATACTTCACACTTAACAATTGCTAATACAGCTTGTTATTAATTTTAACTATGTAAAATTAATAGATGTAATTAGATTGATTGATGATCATTTACAATTTGATAATCTGCATCGGTCTAAATGGACTAACACTAAATACTAAACAGATTATTTCAAATGAATATATCATTTCATTGTAATGAATTGAATTCAGAAAGTGATGACTGAACTGAATATATGCACAGTGTACGTACAGTCGTACATAAATAGTTTCATATTGAATTCACAAATTAAACTAGCATTGTTCAAGAGATTTGTTTCGTAAAAACAAATATACGCTGCTACAACTGTGCACAATTGTACCGCAGACTGCAAAGGCCCCGCCGGCGAACGGAAAATTAAAAAGCAAAACGAGCGCCGTTTCCTAGCGATTCTTTTTAATTTTTTCCAACGCGATGGGCGATGCGATGTGGAATCATTAAAATTTCTAAGGGCGTATTTAATGTTGATTCACGCTGTGGCACAGCTTGCTCGAATAAAGGAGCTAGGTCACTACATTCTGCTTGTGTGTGTACTGTTTACTTAGCGCTTACTTCAACGTAGCTATGTACACACACATTGAAAGCCAGCGGTTGTGTGGAAGAGCTGAGTACAGTGTTTGATGTGCTCGTTCGCTGTTCAACTGTCGAATCTGTCAGTTTCAGACTTTTATGCCTGCTTTATAGCATAATAGTTCAAACAATATTTACGGTCTTTATAATAAAATTTTATACGCGATATAAAATGACACGCGAAAAAATTATTAGCTGTTGCTTTTATGATCCTTATATTGACTATCATCTATTAGATGCAAATACAATTAATAAAAGTTTATTGAGTATATAAAGACATCAGTAGACATTATTATAATAGACAGTTAAAGATTTTAGTAGTGTGATAACGCGTTTATTATTTATGATTATCTCTGTAATACTTAAGAAGAACTTATTATTTATAATATGTACTTATTACCTACGAATAGACCATAGAAAATCATGAATGATGAAATATTTTATGGTGCTACAATCTCACTGGGATAACATTTTGATAACGTGCGAACACAGAAACACAGAAATATTATTGACACTATGATTAGTGACACTATTTCTGTTAGAGTCTAAATAAACTTTAAAGATTTTTGCGAAGACGATACAAATAGCAAACAACAAGTTCTGAACTATTTTTTTGGACATGAAATTCAAATAAGATTGTTGTCTCGTTCGAAGTTTGTGAGTACGAGAGAGACTTGTTTTAATACTTCAACTTCGGGTTTATATTTTTAATAATTAAGATTTAATAAAAATCTTTGTTTGTAACACTTCTGTGTGCGCACCTTTACCTTTCTCACAGATTTATTCGATACGAAATGACGAAGTTAGGCGACTGATGTAGAATTTTCAATGAGATCGCATTAAATCACTAAGCCAAAGCGAAGATTGAGATTCGATAGGTAATTCGGAAAGACAATATTTTACCTGAGAATTATTGAAATATTGACGACATTGTTATTTAACAAATGCCTATTTAATATTATTTTTAAAACTGAGAAGTTTTCATTGTTATTTTACACAAAAATATTGCTTATGTTATTTAGTTACTAATTAGTTTAAATATTAATAGTAACTTATAAAGTTACATTGGATACAATAAAATCTTCCCATTTATCCTAACCTAAAACTAGGTACATCTTTTAACACTCCTCCTTTCAGAGGATATTCCGAATCATGTACTTTTTTTACCAAATTCCTTTACCGTTTCCTTCAAGAACATATTGCATAATAATTATTAATAAAAACTGATACAAGAAATAAAATACAAAGCAATTTACTTGCAAGCTCCCCGGCAAGTAAAAATTATGACATTACGAAATAATAAAGAAGCGGCACCATTACCTCCCATAAATTTCTACATAATCCTCTTAACATAATGCTAAGGTAAATAGGATTTCGGGCGCGAACCAAATTAAATACACGCATAGTATTCATAATGGTTACAAACGACGTGCCATTAGCAAACCAAATTATTTGAACAAAAACTTTGAAACGATTTTTTAAATACTTAAGTAGGGTTTATTTAAATTTAACAGTTCCGTAAATATTTGTTTTACCATTTTGCTATTATATGGCTTTAATTAATAGATACAAGTGAATTTATGGTCTATGTATAATATTATATAATACATGTAAGTACAAAATATAACCAGGTATTTTATATTTGCTGTCGTTATCGAAGCAATGTTTGTAGCAAATCGACGGTTACTTATAAAATATTTTTATGTGCAATTATGTACCTAAGGCAATTTGTATTTTTAAACACATTAGTGATTGTATATTGCAATTTGTAAATATAAAGATTAAAATTTAAAAATTTTGCGGTAGTAGCTAGGGTTTGAACCCGTGACCGCGACCACGGTTTATGTCGATCGACGTACTCTCACCACTAGACTATCTCGACTTTAATATGCTATTTACTAGCAAATAATAACAAAGCAACGCGTTACGCACTTTAATTTACCATAGACAAATTAGGGAATTCTATCTCAATTCTTAAACCAACCTCTAAACTCAATTTCGTACGTGCCAATATAAAATTCATATAATATTTTATATTCAAATATAATCTAATATATTCAATCAATAATAATAAAGCACGAGATGTTAACAATATAATTAAGTAATTTATAAGTCGTTAAGTGCATTGTTCACAAATGGAAAACACATAACTCCACATTAGGCGATCGTTATTATTAGTTTTAGCTATTTTATTGCCGAGTACAATCAATAACAGAATAGTAATTGGTATAATATTTACCGAAAGGATAAAATATATATGTACGTAGAAATACACAATGTGTATTTTGTAGATTTCTGATTTGAATACTAACAAACGAATATCCAAATAAACAACTTTTCTAAATACTACTATAATGTTATGTGTCATGGCGGGTCAAAGGTATGTGTATGCCAAAGTCAATTTTTTTCGAGTGTATTGTAAAAATGCAATCAACATAATAGGATCAAACATATACATATGATGCCACGTCATGACATCACATGTTTACATGTATTATTAACTTTTCAGGACGTCGGCGTAGCATAGTCTCATGCAAACGACGCAACACGACGTCATGATTTATTACAGTGTGACGTCCTTATACATCTAGGTACTTATGATTAAAATGAAAGCACCATTTTATAAATATTCATTCCGAACTATCGTTTCCACTATATGATTATGTATTTGTAAAAAAAGAATACAAAAAAGATCCCGCTTTCGTGTCGTTCAAATTAAAACAACCACCATTATCGTCAGACAGTCACTCCAATTTAGTTTTTGCCAGCGAAATTTTTGTCTTTGTAAACCAGCCAATGATTAAAAAGAGAACATTTTAATGTCTCAAAGCAATAAGAGAAATATTAAGTTGAAATGAATATTTCAAGTAAAGCTTTTGTATTCATGAGAAAATATATTTTTAGGGCGGTTACAAACATGGCGTGTTATCAGCGTACCAATATGAGCGTTTTCATTGAAATGTACAACTTATTTTCATGTGTATCACAACGTTAAGTGAAGTATGATTTCTGTAAAAAATAAA
>DVTA01000102.1:0-12243 GCA_018233265.1 Junonia stemosa | reverse complement strand
AATCTCGTTAAGAGCCGCCGGCCGCCGGCCTATGAATATATTATGATTAAATGTAAATCAGGTTGCTATCACCGCCCCGCTTGTTACTGTTAACGCGTAGGGTAATTTATAAAGGAAATTTTTCGAACTTTGTGTCTGTTTATTGTAGTTTATTGGTTATAAAATTTTATTCGTACTTCGAGAGAATTTAAATAAGTTTTTCCGGAAATTAATACTGGAAGTACCTTTGTATAGTAAGAGAATAAACGAAATAACTCGTTGGATGATATACTCGAGGGATTTTATTTGACGATCGAAGAGACAAATCAGAGTAGCATTAAGTTATTAATTGTTTTAACTCAAAATCCATCTCATGGTCGTCTAGAAAGAAATAGAAAATTTATGATGATCCATGAGCTATTAAAAGAAATTAAAACGTTATAAGCGTCAAGACACAATGGCAATGCTTAGTGCGTCATGAAAGTCGTACCACGAGATCGATAATTCATCCATTTTGTATTTTATCCGTTAACTAAAACTATCAATTGTGTTACCTAAACACCAAAAGTATCCCTTTTTAACCTTATCTGCCCATATTAACATGCAGGTAGTAAATAACATGCAAATAACACACGCGGTTGATCACAAGCGCTTGATGCGTCACTCTAAGCACGGAGCTTTGTATCGCAATATTGCGTGCGAAAAATTTTAATATTTTTAAAATGATTTCCGCTACAGCAGAATATTGCGAAAGTAAATTTTCGATGCAATCCTATTTCGCGCGGCGCTGTGGCGGAATATGCAAATGGAAACAATTCTGGAGTGTCAGTGAACAGTGATATATCTCGAATTATAACATTTTTAATATTATTTCATGTAGTAGATCTATAAAAAATTACCTAATTTTGAGTCTTATCCCCGTATCTCTAAGATTTATAATAAGCGAGTAAATTTGGTGCATAATGATATAACTTAAGGCTTTTTATCATTTTAAATGTGTAAAAAAATATATTTTAAATTATATTAAACTTAACTAAACATTTTTTTTAATTTTGTTAATGTATAATAATACAAATTTAATTACCCACTTTAACACAATATAAACACATAGATTTGAATTAGTACATTGTAATATAACTACACTTCTATTGATATACATCTCAGGTTTAAGTTACATTCTTTTGTGAAAAATGCTACAATTTTATTTATTACATAAAAAAAACGATTACATCTTTATGAAGATAAGTGTATAATGATACAACTTTTATTAAATCAATGTACACGATCTTTTATTAAAACAACTATAATGTGACGAGTGATATAATTAGATTTGTATCAATATAAACATAATATCAGCACCAGTGTAAAATAATATTACAATAGTTGTACCAAAAATGTACACATTCATTGGAATGTTTTTATCGTCTAAAATTAGTGAAAAATGATACAAATCCAAGGCGCGATACATACCTAGCGGACGCCTCGCGCGTTCCTCTTCCCGCGTTGAAATGTGTGAACGAGATGGCTATAGTGATACAGAAAGAAACAAGTGAATAAGGAATAACACGGAGCTTCGTTGCCTGTTCGGGTTCACGCGGTCGTCTCGTCAGTCTCGCTCAGACGTTCTTTGCAAGAAGACAATGCATAAGGTAACTAACTTGTATCACTTTACACCAAAATGCGAATTATTTTATTTACTTTGTTAAATCTTATAGTTAGGAGTTTTAAATTATAATAATGCCATTTAGTTAAAGTTCATTTAATGTCGCACTATTTTATTAGTTTAAACATTTTGGTACACTAAAATTTTATTATAAAGTTACTTTTTAAAGAAGTAGGTATAATTTAATCCTACCAATATTATGTACGCATTACAAAGTTTCTGTGTTTAATCTTACTTTAGTAGCTGAACGGGTTGGAATTAAATATAGTGTGAGTCCCGGAGATGAACATAGCCCCTATTATCAATACTTAAGGGGTAAAAAGTGGGTTCAGTTAAGTTTATGTATAAAATAGGTAAATATTTTATTTTACCATTATTGATGTTTCGATGTTTTTACAGTCAAAATCGAGTCGAATAAATAGGATTATGCAGAGTGTAGATGAAGAGAAAGATACTACAATGGAAGAAGGATCTAGTATTTTGGAAAATCAAATTGAAGAGAAGGCGGAAGAATTAAATACTGGATTCCAAGAATATCAAGAGTTGGAGAACCCAGGTAGAAGTTTAAATTTATCTGACAAGGAAAATGAAATAACGTTAGACGCAATCGATGTAGAAGAACCATCAGGTGACATAAATATAGAAGTTGAGTCAAAATGTTCCGAACCTTTGTCACCTAGAATGTTTGAATACAGTTCGGGTAGCAGCGACGACTATATACCAAATACTAGCACAGATGATTCTTCTGACAATAGTCTTTCTAGTCGACGGCGACCACGCCTTAATAAACGCCTCCGAAAGAATATCAGAATTTCAGAAAGTTCTTCGGATACATCTGTAGTACAACCAGAACCAGAACCTAGCTGTTCTGGTGCAACCGTATATAAAAAACGTAAATCGGCTAAAGAGAGAAGAGCTGACAGACAGGAGAGACTCTTTTTAAGAAATGCGGGGAAGAGCTACGTTACAAAATTGGGTAAACTAAAACATGGCAGAAATTTAGCTCCATTAACAGACTGTCGCATGAAATGTAACAATCGTATACCTCATAATATTAGAGAAGCCATTTTTAAAGAGTATTGGCTTTTGGGTTCGTATGATGAACGAGCTAAGTATACAGAGCGATTAATAAAAATTAATAAAAAGAAAACGCACACCTTGGGGGCGAAGCTTAAACGGGAATACAGTAATACTTATAAAATTATGCATTTTAATGATGAATATGAAATATGTAAAGGTTGCCTATTAAAAACTCTTGGTGAGAGTAATCGGTTCTTACAGACTGTTTGTGAAAAAATAATTAAATATGGGCGGGTACTTAAAAGTGAAAAGGGACGAGCTGCCAGTTACAAAAAAATTTCAGAAGCTCGACTTAAGGAAGTTGAACAACACATTAATAAATTTCCCGCCTACGAGAGTCACTATTCTCGAGCCAAATCTTCTAGAAAATATCTAAGCGCAGATCTCTGTATAGTAAAGATGTATCAACTTTACTGTGAGGAAAATAGTAACCCTGTTTCTAAGTCTGTCTACGCCAAAGTTTTCCATGATATGAACTTATCTTTTAAAAAACCAAGCATTGATACTTGTAATAAATGTAACCAATTACAAAATAAACTAAAATATACAATAGAAGCTGAAGAGATTACTAAGTTACAGGAACTGCTACTAAAACACCAGGAGGATTATGAGAATGCATACAACGAAAAACGTAAAGACAAAGAAATTGCTAAAAATCATAATTTACATACTTGTGTAGTAGCCTTCGATTTGCAACAGTGCTTACCAACTCCTATGTTAAATACTCAATCAGCTTTTTATAAAAGACAATTATGGGTGTATAATCTCACTGTTCATGACTTTATGTCGAATAACGCATACTGTTACATGTGGCCTGAATCAAGTGGTGGCAGAGGCGCTAATCAAATTGCGTCATGTTTATACGATTTTATTACCGTACGATTACCGTTACTGCATCCAACTGCAAATAAGTTAATTATGTATTCTGATTCATGTTCTGGGCAGAATAAAAACTCAATAGTTAGTACGTCATTGCTAGTAGCTGTAAAAGATTCTACGCAACTGTCTCATATAGAACACAAGTTCCTCGTTCCCGGCCACACTCATATGGAGGTTGATAGTGACCACGCACTTATCGAAAGAGCAAAAAAACGAACATCTATGAACATTCACCATCCTCGTGATTGGTGTCAGTTAGTAAGAACAGCCTCTAATAGAAGTAACAAATTTTCCGTTATTGAAATGACAGAAAAAGATTTTTATGACTTTGCCCTTTTTTCTAAAAATAACTTGTCAGTAAAAAAAGTGAATGATGCCGGAGAAAAATTTGTTTGGTCTGATGTTCGTGTAATGAAATTTACGAAAGGTCAATTTCCTACCTTTGAATATAAAGAGCAATTCATAGGTGATTACAAATTAATGTCATACAATAAGAAAAATAAGGACTATAATCTTGTTAATATAAACGCCATACAGAAATGTTACAAGGGGCCAGTTCCTATTAGTACCCAAAAGAAAAAAGACTTACTGTCACTTTTGGATTATATTGATCCAGGAGTTCATGAATTTTATCACAACTTAATAACAAGCACTCATGTGCGTGACGTAGATCCTGATATTACATCTGAATGATGGAACAAAAAAGCGTAACTAATCTGTTGTTTGATTGAAATTTTATTTGATTTATAAGAAGAAAAACTAATTAACTAAGAAGAAAAACTAATTACTAACTATTCGGAAGTATGAACATTCCTTTTTATACCATTTCAGATTGTTGTTAAGTTTTCATTGAAAAATTATAAGTACTTAATAATATTATAGAAAGTTTTAGTACTTAATATTGTTTGGGCTGATTTAAAGAATTACCTAAGAATATAAATAATAAATACATATTGTGATATCTAAAATAGAGGCTACATAGAATAAGTATTGTTACATTTTAAAGTTGCATTTTATTAAGTGTTATTTTATTGATAATATTATGTGATACATACAATATGACTCAAGTTAGTTATTAAGAATTCATGTACCTAGGCTGATTATTATTACAGGTACTTATACTCTAAAGATTTTGTTTGTATTGATTTGATACAGATTAATATTGATGACATACAATATAATCAAGTTAGTTATTAAGATTTCATGTACCTAGGCTGATTACTATTACAGGTACTTAGATTCTAAAGATTTTGTTTGTTTTTTCTTAATTTTTTAAATTTGATACAGTTTAATATTGATGATTATTATTAAACACACTTTATACCAAATCTTGTATTGTTTCATTAATCACTCAATAGTACTACCTTCATAGATCTTATTATAGTAATATCAATATACACCAAAATATTTTCAGTTATATCAACCTAACCATATTTTGTATCAAAGTACACATCATAATTTTATGAACTCTAAAAGTGTCTAATGATATAAATATATTTTTTCTAATTTATTTGGAGTTAAACACTCAATACTAATTGCCATTTATCAAATTAGCTGATTCAATTTTATTTCATTTGACTTGTTCATTTGTATAAAGAGTAACAGAAGAATACAAGAAAGTTGTACCATTTGTCATTAAACCTATAAACAATGTGTTAAGTGAGTCAAGTACATTTATATCAATAACCACTAAAAAATTAATAAATATTTGACGTGTTTAGTGATATAATCGTATATTTTTATAAATAATAAAAAAACTATGCATATTATCCCTCAACTCCTACTATGAAAATATTCGTTATCATAGTGTTTATTAATTGCAAAAACATTTTTTTATTTTAGTGCAGTCTAAAAGGGGTGATAATTTTTCAAAACTTTAAACTTGATTTTCTCAAAACTATGATTTTCAAATTGTATCACTTTTCACTGACACTCCAGAATTATTACATACTTAACTCATTTTTGAATTTTTTGCAAAAGTGACAGTGTCGCACCGGGGGTGCGATAAGTTCATAAAACACCACTTCAATTATATTAAATTATGGTCAATAGCTAATGTTTGCTTTTTAGGGTTCCGTAGTCAAAACGGAACCCTTATAGGTTCGCCATGTCCGTCTGTCTGTCTGTCTGTCCGTGGCTTTGCTCAGAGGTGCTTAATCCTAGAAAGCTGTAATTCGGCATAAGTAAAGACATGAACCACGTCGAAAAAGTCGTACAATAAAATCTCTAAAAAATTTTTTTGTTAGGGTGTCTCTCCTATATGTAAAGCAACTCCAAAAATATTTTTTCTCATTTATCTCATAGTGTGGGGTATCGTTGGATAGGTCGTTAAAAAATAATATGGTTTTGGGAAAACCATTTTTCCGAGTGAGAAACCGGTTCCGAAATATTCAGCTTTTAAGTGTAAATTTTTCTTTGAGTCAAGTGTCCCCCCCCCTCTACCTACTAAACCACTGCTTCTAAAAACGTGAAAAAATTCACTATAATGAATTTAAAAGCAAAATTGTCACGGGTATGTAGACTTTTATAGTTAACGAGTTATAGTCGAACAAAGAAAAAAATATTCCGCGAAATTTCATTGAAAATTATTAAGATAAACATGTTAGTTGCTACGAAAGGAGTTAGTTTCAAAGATTAGATAAATAGGTGACCGTATATTATGATAGAAACTACGGAACCCTTCATGCGCGTGGCTCGACACGTACCTACTTGGCCAATTTTAATTTTTATTGTATTCGATAATTCTTGTAAACACTCTGAAAGAACTACAAACCGAAGGTTTAGATTTAATATCCTTGTTCTATATTGTTAAATTGTAATTTTTATGTATTGATACTTGAAAATACATCAATATGCCTTCGTTTAATGTTTTGCGGACCGAGGCCGACGTTGGCATTAGTCACGGTAATAAGAGTTTGTTTCCAATTTCCTTTCTGTTGGGGTCACTAATAATAAATAGTAGCGAAGGATATTTGTTTAATTGAAAATTTCAACTACATCTTTCATAATAAAATCAAATTCACTAGTCCAGCGAAATATTAATACTGAAATTTGACGCTTTAGATTAAAATTAACTGCATTGAACACTTGAAACGATCGCCATTAGGGACGTTTCATACTACCTAATAGCATTTATATACGCTCAGAGTTCAGAAGGGTTAAAGGACTCATGTTTCGTCTTTCATTCATATTTTATACATGTACCTATAACATAAAATATATGGAACTCTATTTAAAATTCTCGTACAAGTTAAGTGATTAATTATAGCTTCCTACGTGTCCCTATCACATTATAAATTATAATTTGTCAAATTGACCGTAGTATAAGGCGTTCTGGATTGAAGTCAGTACAGAAGTCGGGTGTCTACGAAGATTTACCCTGCGTCAATAAAAAAAAAGCATTGATTAGCTATCAGTTTTCTGGTGTTATGAACTGATGCCAGAACGGACGTTAACATCAGTTTAATTATTACTAATTCGGTACCAGTGAAGCGGGAACATCGTGTGGATGGTGCTCGTAATGCGGCTCGTAAGATAATTCAACGATCAAGACGCGAGTAATTCGAAACGGTATGATGTCTAAACTTGGCAGCGCAATTCAGTTCTATAAATTAATCGAATTAGTAACCAGCAAGAGTATGATATATCTATGTGTTATAATATGTGGCACAGTATTTGTATATTAAGTATGTAACTTACACCATTCGTAATGTAATTAAGTTTTTACTGAAAAATAATTTTAGACGATTGGCCTAATAATAATTTCAGAACCAATGGGTCAGATGGAATTTGGTCCATCTGACCCATTGGTTCTGAAATTTGTTTGTTGTTGTTGTGTGTTTTCCATATAGGCAACTAATTTTCAAATAATTTTCACGTTAAACGGAGCCTATCTTGTAGTATCCTTGGATATCACGACATTTCATTCTTTCACGCAATTACTTAAGGTATTTAAGCTTCTGGTTAATTAATTCCGAGATAATTTAATTTTAATAATCTTTTTCACTTTTCGCTGCGAAGATAATAAAAGTCAGACAAGTCCATTGTAAAAACGGCACCTTACGGAGAAATCTGGTTAAAGTGCCTCAGCAATAACGACTGTCAGAATTTTTAATATTCTCATTATGATAAGAAGAAGTCTTCCGAGATTACCTTGTAAAATGAAGGGATAAAATACTTTTAAAATCTGATCCCACTAATATTGAAAAATCGGAGTTGTCTATTTTTTGTGTAAATAAATGTTTAGGCAGTAGTTTGCAATCATTTAGTACGTATCGGCTTAATAAATTGGAAAAGGAATAATATTAGGTAAATATTTTTGAAAATAGTAGATAATTTTACGTTTAAACTATAAAATGTTACTACGCACTTAAACAGATGTTAAAACTTAAGATAAACTAAAAATTATGTATAAAAAAGAAAATGTTATTAAAATACAACGTAACCAACGATATATTTATAGGTACCTACATTTCTAATGGATGTGAAGTGTTGGTGTGGGCGGTAAAAATGCTTACCAGGATTATTGTGACGGCTCGAAAGATTTGTCAAATATAATAGAATATAAATTTAGAGAAAAAAATATATTGAGTTCAGCACTGATTGTATAATATACCTAGTTGCATCGTCATTGTTAATGCTTCTTCAACATTTACCAACAGAAACATATCCATTTCTTTCGCCATGAAACATCATTGCAGTAAGAGTTTACATCAATTTGCTAAACATGTTAGTTTTTTACTTTGCGGGTGCAATTTAGAGAATTTATGTTGCCTATGTAACTGCCGCAGTTCTGGCGACATCACGCATATCAAAATAAATTCAGCGGTTTGGGCTGTAAGGCGTGCTAAACAAATGGATACACATAGTTACAGACATACATACGCTCGAAAAACACAACCCTCCTATCGCAGTCGGCTAAAAGTAATTAATGTAAGATAATTACCTTACCTATGTAAGATAATTTATATTATTTAATTACGTTTTTAATAATGATCATTCGTTAATATTTCTTTCTCACGTATTTATCTTAATGAGTTTGCATTTAAATTGCGTTAGATAGATAAGAGGACATTAAGAAAAGTAATAAAGTGAAAAGAGGGACCGTAGATAGATCCATTAAGTGAATAATTTAATTTTAATATGCCACTCTGGAGCGACAACTCGGATTATCAAGTCTCATTGCCTCTGCTTTATTATTCTGTTCATTACTTTGACAATTCTTTACAAACTGTGCGTGGAATAAAGAAAAACCCGGAATGAAATAATATTTTTTTTATTTTGGGAATACAATAGTTTAGGCGACTGTTATTTAACGGTCTTTACTTAAATGTTGCTTGTAATATAAGGTTCACAAATGATGCATTTGTAAGGTAAGAAACGCATACCTACCTACATATGTATATGTCGAGAGTATCCTCTTATTTTAAAGTCGGTAGGAAAGAGAAGTTTAAGACATTTAATAGTAAGATAAATTTTACATTGACCCACATGTATAAATTATGTAAATACATACTATTTACATAATTGCATCAATCAAACAAATAAATTACCAATTACATTATCTTTTTGAAATTCGAATCACGATTGTGGTGCGAAAGGCGAAGACAAGTGTTTAATTTTCTAGTAATATAAGTACAAAGATTTAACGAAGCGGGAAACCTTTAATGCATTTAAGAGGACTAACAAATGCAAAGTGAACAATTTACATACGAAATTGTAAACCAAATAGAGACGAAGTTGAACGTAGAAACATCTGCCTTAGATAAAGCCGGCGCCTCCTCGGTGAGAGGTCGTTTGCATAGCTTACTGGGTTACGGGCCGGGATAAAAATACAAGTATCCGTTCGCTTTTTGAGCCCCACTAAGTGAAGGGAAGTCTGCAATTAAAAGAATTTTAGTTTTTAATATTCATTCTGCTTTTAATAGTTCCGTCAGAAGCTTTATTAAGAGAGTTTATTATAATGTGTGTATAAAAAACCAACGGTCATTCACTCATTCCATGTGTTCCACAAAAAGATATACTTTGTCGTTATGTCGTAATTAATAATAATATTATTTTGATTTAATCTGCGAGCACCATACACGGCACAAGCTGCAGAGCGTTGCAACCGTAATATGCACCGCACAGCATTCTACGCATGCTTCAATCCGACACCGGAACATCCTCTCAAGATGTAGCCCCAACAACAGTCAGATGCTTTTTGCGACTACATAACGTGCGTAGGTGGACAATTTTGTGATTAGATAATAATTGTGCACTTATGATATTGCCTAAAATGAATTTTATTTGAAGAAATAATAAATAATAAAATGGATGTTGAGCAAAACTCCGACTTTTTTATTTTTATTTACTTTAACAATACCCATTATATCTACTTATAGAATTTTTTCGTGCTTTCGAATCGTGATTTCAACATTTAATAATAAATGTAAAACCAATAATTGAAAGCCGGATGTAATAAAAGGCTTTTTGGTTGAAACCTCTAAAAGGATCCCATTAGGGTCAGCTTTTAAATTCCCGACTAGTCCCGACGACAGGATTTATACCGTGATTGTGATTTTGTTATTAGTTTCTGCTTTTTTATTGAAATGCCAGATTTTACAAACAGTTTTAAATGTAAATTCTGTTATGTTCCTAATAAAATAATAATAATATTTCATGTTATTTACAAACAGGTAGTAATTTACCGTAGTAATAAAGTATTTTAAAGCGGAGTTTTAATCAAATACATGTCTCAACATAACATGTATTTATGTTATACGAACCATTAACACAGTAACACTTTTATATATAAAAGGGGAAATTTCATTATAATAATGGCTTCCCTAAACAAACATGTATGTTTTGTGACACGAAGAAGATTTATCCGTTTTTAGTTGAAAATTCCACTGTTGGCGTTCTGTCGGTTAATTTTGAAATAACAGAATAGAAAGTTATAGGTTTTTCAAGAGAATTTCACTTATGTGTTCTCATATTTGGTTTGGTTACATATTTAAAATATAAATCAATTTTATGATCATTTCGTTAATCCATTTGTTTCAGTCTAGCGAGTACCAATCAGAGCATGTCAGTAGTTAAAATTCAATATGGCGATATTCCAGAGTCCAGACACTATATTTATTTTGAATTTAAAAGAAATTAAAGCGAATTTAACTATAACAATCTTAATATTTTTAAATGAACTCTTACTTCAACTATTTTCTAGGACCCTATAGTAATAATAAAATATTGATCCGTCCTTTTATATATTATATAATAAAATTCCACCTATTTTACAAGGGCAGTAATCACGAGAGGTCCGACCGCTGTCCCGCTGACAAATACGCGTCCAACGTGACATATTAATACCATCGGATCCGAACGAAACTTTGTTTCCTTTGTCTTACTCTAAGGCCTTGCGTGAAGCCACTTTCGTAATTCTTTATAAGATTTACGTGTTAAACTCACGAAGAAAATACGACTCTATACCTCGGATAAACGTCTCTATTATATACAGAGAAAAGTTGATTCTCTTATCATTAATAAAAAATAAGGAACAGGAACGTTACCTATAGATTTAGATACGCTAGTCATAGATGTTCAAAACCTTTTAAATAAGCAGGTTATATAAAAAATTTATAATATACATTTTTTTCTTATTAACAGCCTTTAGTCCACCCCGAAAATTAGATTAGTTAACGTGGCAATCGAATTGGCATTTCCAAGAAACATTCATAAACAATTACTTCACATCTATAATATAAATAGCTCTATCATAATGTAAAACGAGTAGGTAAGTGTTTTCGTTTGTGCTGGCATAATTATAATAAGTTTAAATATTCATGGAAGTGACTAATTGTATCATTTACCTATATCTAATGTATTTAACACGTAAATTTCAAGTCTGTTGTGTACTATGAAAACTAAGATTCTCGGAAAGGTCATGTAAAACTAAAAGCTTTAAACGTGTCAAGTAATGCATTCGTGCTGAATAAAGCTGGTGGGTATATTACAGGCGTTAAGGGAGTAAGCATTATTTGATGCGAAATTACTACTAAAATTAAAGACGTATAATAAAAAATTAATTAAATTAATAATGTAGTAATAGTAATGTAGCTCTAGTAATGTAGCTAATATGTAATTTAATTACGTTTTAGAATTATCAAGACTTATACGAGTACGTTATCACTTTATCTACTTTTCCGTTTTTCTTCTCCATATTGTTTCATTTTCAGCACGACTGCTGTTTAACACTTATGTATTACACATCAATAATATTTTTATTACGATATGTTATAATAACATACAATATTGCTATTAAAAGAATCGTTAAGTGTATGGCTATGACAATTTTCGGAACATTTGACAAAATGTTCTGTAAAGCAAGAATAGCTGGTAGCCCTAACTTGTTATTGTAACGCAATTTGAATACTTTAACTTCAAAATATTTATTAAAAGTGTGCTTCTCTACTTTACTTTTTGCAAACAGGCAAAAATATTTGAATAATATGTATTTCTTACTATTTTTTCAACTTTAAACGCTAGAAAAAAATTGAAATACGTAATCTAAAATTCTATACAAAGCAGTGGCGTAGCGTGCTTTAGCGGGGCCCCGTATCAAAAAACTGTTGAGGGCCCCAAATTTAAAATAAACAATAGTT
>DVTA01000101.1:0-12250 GCA_018233265.1 Junonia stemosa | reverse complement strand
CTCAATTGTAATCGATTTCAACTTTCTGTAATGTTAATGAATAAAAATCAAATTTGTTCAGGATACAATAAATTATTGTTTGTTATTAATAAATTACGACTTATTCAAACAAGTATATTTCACGTTATTACCTTTACCTAACCCTTTTTTTTTCCTATTCCCATAATATTATTAAACAAATTTCCTATTATTGTAAAATAAATTAAATTTAATAGGTAACTTAGTTTACTCATAATGTAATTTAATTAGATATTTAGCTGCTTTTTTTTTTTATATATATATTCACAATTTTTTAAATCTATTTTAACTTTATCTAACATTATTGAATAAAAAAAAAATCTGTTATCGAATTTACTTACATTTTTCTTTATCCGTTACCAATATCATCTGCTACTACAAATACAATAAATTAACAAACTAATTAAAATAAGCCCAGTATTAAAATGTGAAATTATATAGGTTAAATTTTACTTTGATAATTTAAATTGGTAATATGAAGTTAGTAAGTTAATAATTTCTAAATATGATCGTCTCGCCTTTCGGCGTAGGCCTCCTCTAGACTTCTCCACATATTTCTATCTAAAGCTTTCCTCTTCCATGTTGTCCCTGCCACGGCTCTAATGTCATCGTCCCATCTCTTGATTTGCCTACCTCTTCTTCTTTTTCCATCTCTGGGATACCAGTCTGATACTTCTTTTGACCATTTAGCACTTTTACATCTTATCATGTGACCTGCCCATTTCCATTTCATTTTTTTAATTGTATATGTTACATCTTGTACTTTTGTTCTATGTCTTATTGTTTTTAGTTTAATTTTATGTTTTTCCTTTACATGAATCATACTTCTTTCTAAATTATGTTGACATGTTTCCAGATTTTGTATATCTTTCTGTCTAGAGGGTATTGGTCGAGCTCCCCACGGTGACCAACCGGCTTGGGGAAGGTAGAAACAAAATTTGTGCTGTTATCTTTGTTGTTATAAAGACTAAGGTCGCCTGACTTTGATTGCTATTTCGTGGTTCGTCATTACAAATCGACGGCCTTAAACCTTACCCTTTCCGGCCTTAAAATGAATTACTTTCGGAAATTTACAATGTTACTTAGAATTCCAGTACACAGTGCAATATTGTTTTAACTATCAATCGCTATTAAATTTTGCAGCCTTTAAAATTAGTTATAAACAGAATAATAAGATACCAGAAGTAGCACTGGATAGTGCTTACGAAAATTCAAAATGCATATACATTTTGTTCATTCTAGGATGGGACCTGAGCAAACATTTACTGTTGGTAGACGAATGGAGAGTATGTGGAGAACATTTAAATATTAATTCCAACACGGAAACACATTTAGTGGAAGACTTCAGTGAAACTTTGAATGAAAGTGATATAGACGATTTATTGGAAAAAGAAATATTTATGGGATCAGAATCATCGCTCCCTGTCTGTGAGAGTGCAAACAAAGATAAATCTGAAACAATCGTCGATGACGGTGTTGGAAGGAAACCACAAATAAAACAAGATTAATATTTGATAGTAAATGTAGTGTTGTAAATACCAAACGCGTAATCTAACGACACTTGGTACGTTTGACTCGTAGCCTGCATAATGTGCAGTCCAAAAACTCGATTTTTTGACATTTTCATATAGATTTTGAGGTTGATGTGAAAAAATAGCAAATACAAAAGTTTTACATCTTTTCATTACGTACAACTTTTTTTTAACAACCATTAATAACGCTATCTGTCATTGAAAGACATTAAGCGATAATTTGATGATTTTGAGTAACATGTGTGGTCTTTATCCATTGACAAAGCCACTTATTCCTTATATCCTTAATAGTTAGTATTCATTAGGATACTTTAAGGCGGTTTTAATTAACACAGGTCTGATGTAAGTTTTCTTTTTAATCTCGATGGTCTAGGGTCCATCAACCCGGACACGAGTTCATTGGGATGGTTTAGTATTCGGTCTTTGTATTTATTTGCTCTTATTTTAATTTCTTCCTTTATGGTTGAAATTTTTAGGTCATGATGTATTCTGTCATTACGTATGTACCATGGTGCATTTGTTATCATACGAAGTACTTTATTTTGAAAACGTTGCAGAATTTCCAGATTTGAATTTGCTGCAGTACCCCATAGCTGAATCCCATACGTCCAGATAGGCTTTATAATGCACTTGTATATAAGTAGTTTGTTTTCCAAGGATAGTTGAGATTTTCGATTTAACAACCAGTGCATATTGCGTAGTTTTAGTCCCAGAGCCTTTCTTTTGGTGAATATGTGTTTATGCCAGGTTAAACGTCTATCGAGATGCATACCCAAGTATTTAACATCTTCGGCCTGCGGAATACTAATGTCATTTAATGTTACAGGTGGACATGTTAGGCGTCGCAGTGTAAATGTTACATGGACGGACTTAGTTTCATTAGCTCTTATACGCCAATTTTTTAGCCATATCGAAATGTTGTTTAAACTAACTTGAAGTTTTTGGGATGCTATTACGGGGTCGCTGCTAATTGCCATTATTGCTGTGTCGTCGGCAAATGTGCTCACGATTACTTCTTCCGTTAGCGGCAAATCCGATGTATACAGGACATATAGACATGGTCCAAGAACACTACCTTGTGGTACACCAGCTTGAATCTTGTAAAGGTTGGAAACGTCTTCTCTTTGTTTTACGAAGAAATTACGATTTTCTAGGTAAGATCTAAGAAATAGGTAGTGATTTAGGGGAAGCATTTGCTTGATTTTATATAGTAATCCCATGTGCCACACCCGATCAAATGCCTGTGCAATGTCGAGAAAGGCTGCGGAACAGATCTTTTTGTTTTCATAAGTTTCGTTTATTTTGTCAACTAGTCTATGTATTTGCTCAATAGTGCTGTGTTGTGGTCTAAAGCCAAATTGGTGACTTGGGAAAATATTGTTTCCCTCAATTATAGGTCGCAGCCTTTTTAAAAACAAAATTTCTAACACTTTAGATGGTATCGGTAATAGACTAATGGGTCTATATGACGTAGTGTCTTCAGCTTGTTTGCCTGGTTTTTGGATCATGATAATTTGTGCTACTTTCCATTGCGGTGGCACGAAGCCTCGTCTCAATATAGCATTATATATTTGAGTCAGTACTACAATACCTTCTTGTGGTAACTCACGCAAGACCTTTCCAGTTATTAGATCGTATCCAGGTGCTTTGTGAACGTTTAGCTTTTTTATTGCATAAGCGACTTCGTGTTTTGAGAAATTTTTGATTGGCGGTTCAAGTTGATGTGTCTCATTAAGAAACCTAAGTACTTCTTTTTCGACATAGCACTGCCCCTCAACTGGATTTGGTGTAAATACATTTTTTAGGTGATCGGCGAATGTTTCAGCCTTGTCGTAGTCCGATACTGCCCACGTATTGTCAGATTTTCGTAAAGGAGGTTGAAAAACCTTTGGACGATTTAATTTCTTAGTCGCCTTCCAGAGCGAGTAATCAGAGGCAGCAGTCGCATCCATATTTTTCAATTCAGTTTCTACGTCGTCGTTTCGATTTTCACTTAACATTTTTTTTAATTGAACTACCAAGTAGTTAAGATGTTTCTTATCTTTGGGATGTTTAGATCGCTGCCATTGCTTTCTCGCCTGCCTCTTCTCAGAAATCTTCTCTCTAATGGAAACACTGATTTCTTTATTATAGAGACTGCTGTCAATGCATTCAATTGGTGTAGATGACCAAGCTGCTTCTTGTAGGCACGCATTGAAATGTTCAACCGCTAGCTCGATATTTTCGTTTGTCTGGAGGGACATAGTCATGTTCAAGGTTGATGAAACTTTTTCTCGGAAGTTGTCCCAGTCCGTTTTCCGATTGTGCAGCTTACACGGTTTCGAAGAGATAACGATTTCTTTTAGAACTGTAAGAATAACTGGCGAATGATCAGACGACAAATCAAGGCACGATTCAGTTTTAAAATATTTTCTGTTTATACCCCCTATGACGCAGAAATCTACTAGATCTGGATATTTGTTTAGATCAGAAGGCCAGTATGTTGGTTCGCCAGATGAGACTACGTCCAGGTTTAAAGTCTGCATGGCAAGAAGTAGCTGACGACCTTTGGTTGAAGTCACTCGAGATCCCCAGTGCATGTGTTTAGCATTATAATCTCCACCAGCTATAAAACGAGGTCCTAAGGTTTTGAAGAAATCTATATATTCGTCTTTTACAATGCGATGTTTTGGAGGGCTGTAAAGAGCAGTTATGGTGAGCTCGCCTTCTTTATCGTCTAGTATGATAATCGTTGCTTGGATTTTCTCATTGCAAAATGGTCTTGATTGAAAGTGCTTAATATTTTCTCTTATTAGTATGGCTGACCCTCCATGAGCCGTACCGTCAGGGTGGTTTACGTGGTAAAATTTATATTTAGGTATAATAAAATGACTTTTATTTGTGAAGTGAGTTTCAGAGATTAACATTATGTCAATATTATTCTCTTGTAAAAATGTTTTAACCTCTAGGGTATGTTGTAGCAGCCCATTAGCATTCCATATTGTTATTTTATATTTGCTGAATTAGAGATTGTATTGGTTAATGTAATTATAAGATTATTCATGGATGTTAATTGGCTTATCATTTGTTTTAGCATTTCCATCATTTCCTTTAAATAACTTTGATTTTGAATTTCATTATCTAATTTATTGCAATTTGGGCAATTTGATTGTGTTTTATCACCAACTGCTTCAGCATATGTTTTATTTGATGTTTGTGTTTGTGTTGGTTTTATAAGTGGATTTATTTTATCTTGATGCGGAGGTTTGTGTATCTTTTTTTCGCGCAATGGTGGATATTTGATCTTCTGTAGTTGTCTGTAGACATCGCAGCCTTTGTAATTTGCAGGATGGTTTCCTTCACAGAGAACACATTTTAAGTCTGAGCGTTTGTCTTTTTTTTCACAAGAAGCAGAAGGGTGGTCACCTGCACATTTTATACATTTTGGTTTACGCCGGCAGTACTTTTTAGTATGTCCGTATTGTTGACAATTTGAACATTGTGGAATCTCGCGTTTTGGACGAGGAGGTTCAAAATGTATGCGGCAATGCAAAAGAGTTTTGACATCGTATATGCGTTTGTTGTTGGTGTCAGGTTTTAGCTCAACTATGAATATTGGGAGTGGTTGTTTTGTGACTCTATGTTTGATGTTCCATATGTTTGTGACTGTGTGTCCTAGATCTTTTAGTTCCGCTTTTATCTCCTCTGTGTCCATAGATGGATGCATTTTTTTAAGTATAACTTTAAAACTTCTCTCTTCTTTTGGTTTGTATGTATAAAATTCGGTGTTTCTTTCTTCCAAGAGTTTAACAATGGTCGTGTATGCCTCAGTCGAATTTGGTTGAATTTTGACTCGTTCACTTTGTAGTACTTTAATTAGAAAACTTTCAGCAATATTTTCGTGTAATAATTTTACAAGTGGCTGTATATTACCGACCTTGTCAACGAATATAGGTGGTGGTCTTATTGCTCTTTCTTTAATAGAAGTTGGTGAAGGAGTTTCTTTGTCTACATCTAGATCAGAGAAGCGATTAGAAGTTGGTATAGGTTGGATTAGCCAGTAGGAATCAAGTTAAGATTGTTTTCTGACCGCTATAGATTCTGGGCTAGGGTGTTGTCGCTTTTTAGCAGTTGCCTCAGTCCATGGTGTTTCATTATAACTTTTATCGCTATTTGGTCTTAGGCTTAGTTGATTTTCTGGAGTATTTTGTGAGATCTCAATCGCATCCTTGTTTATGGTTCCACTAAAAGAGTTGGAGCGTTGTTTATTTGTGAAGAGACTTTTGTGAAAGACTTGTTGTGTATAAATTTTTGTCTTATTATTAGACTCAGATATTGATGGTGAGTTATGATGTAAAGCTTGTTTGGTAAAAGTTATCTTTTGATGATTTGAATTTGAATTAAGCATATGTTTAAGTTATAGTTGGATATTTATTTCAGGTAAGATATGCTTAAGTTGTGCGCCATGGTGGGCACACAGTGATGCTGACATATCATCGGAAAGGCCTCAAGACACCATACCGTGGCGTGATCACTGGATGCAAGCTGTTTACTATTTACCACAAGAATTGTTAGTGGAAAAGGACACAGACATCACTCTAATATCCTGTCAAGATGAATATTCTCTATGGTTCTATCTAGAAGGCGAGAAACCGAGGCACAAGAATTATAAACGACCAATATGCGAATGTGGAGTTCACATGGCCTTATCAAGAACACATGTTTCCTACTTAAATGACGGTAGACGAAGTAAAAAGTTTTTAGAACAATTAGAAAAAGATCTGTCCAAAGATTCCGTTGTTCTAGACTTAAATGGCAGTAGCTTTCTTGGACTCGCTGCAGCGAAATTGGGTGCTAAGAATGTTTTCATATTAGAAGAAATGAATTTAAATATTGGAATCCTCAATGATTATATTAAAGAGAATGAATTACAAAATGTACAGATTATTTCTGAACCGACGGATGAGATTTTAGGAAATGTGACGAATGTTATTTGTGACCCCAATTTCAGTAGCGCGATACTGCCGTGGGAGAATTTAAAAGTGGCATATCTTTTGTATAAATATAAGAGTAAATTGAAAGAAAATGTTGTTCTAATGCCAGAAAGTTGTGAGTTTTGGGCGATGCCTGTGGAATTCCAAGACTTACATAAAATAAGGATACCGCTTGGTACCTGTGAAGGCATAGACATGTCCATATTTGACACCCTTGTAGAGGTACTTTTCGCTTATTTTTATCTAGCGCTTATTTAGTTATACAGGCTAAATTTATTATACAGGCTAGTTCTAAGGAAATGGCAAATATATTCCAATGAAGTCCCAACGCCAATTTTTATGACGATTTCCTGAACTAAAACTGAAATTTAGCAGTAACATTATGGCCATTTTTATATAGAATTTATTATTTGGTCTGTACTGGGTGTGTAGTCTTAATGCAGACTTAGTCTTAATGCAGACAATAATTTTAATGTTTTTATTACGACTATTATTTTACTTGCTACAGTAGTTTGTGACAATAAAAACTATACAATATAAATTATAGTAATTAATTCAATAAATGAAATGAAGCAAATTGCAACGCTTAATAATTTTATTTGATGAGATATTACTTTTTATTATTTAGCCAATAATAATTGTTGTTCATTTATGTAGTTAAAGTTAATTAATGTAGATAAAACAAAAACCAAAGGTGAAAAGGTAAAAAACGAAACAAGTAGCGACCAAACGGTTATTAGTCACGACATAATAAAATTTTCAATAAGAACAAGACTTCGGTCGAGTTTAACCTTAACTAGATTTATAGCGTTAAATGTGACGTTTGGTTCTAATTATAACTTTAATACTGTTGTAACAGAAATTGTAGACGTACAAGAAATCGGAAGAATTATTGTATAGGGTAATAGTCTCGGAAGTTTTAAGATATTTAATTAGTGTTTCCATTCTAGAAATTGTTCAACGTAGTCTAAGCAGTGTAATAAATAGACAAAGACTGTACAACAAACAAAGAAGGGATTAAAAATTTCGATATAATTTTATTTTGTGACGTTTTTCCACATTATATGTCTAATTGTACATGTCCTCTTTAGTTTCATATTTGCTTATCCACCAAGCAACTATGTAAAGTACAGTATGAGCTGTCCCATAACAATGATAAAGTAAAAGGCATTAGCTATATATTCTAAAGTAATTTCCAACTTATTAAGACCCTTCCCGGGTGTGTGTGATATTTATTACTGGCTCGTTTATCGCGCAGGTGCTAATTGCAGTTCTCACAGAACCCGTTTAAGCGAAACCTTCATAAACAGATATAATCGTAACGATTTGTTTGAACTACCGCTGTATATTATGTATTTAACGAGATTCTTTCCACTGCATCCTTTCAACTTTTCTTACACATTTATATTAATTTAATAGTCAGCAATCGAAAATACAAACTATTAATTTAACTACATACCTATCGATGTTTTGTCTTCAGGGAAACGTAAAAGTTTTGGTGATTTTCATGAGAAAAGAAAACGTGAAAAAAAGTTCTTTTCGAAATAAGCGAAAGTGGTCGAGAACGAGTAAATAGGAACTAACGGACGGTATTCGTGACCGACGCGTGCGCGTGCTACGTCTAAATTTACAGGTGCGCGCGCGCACGAAGAGTACGATCCGTCGAGATAACCGACTTTATTACCGCGCTGAGTTATGGCGACCCACCAGCGATTAGGGTTGCCAGAAACTTACCAAATTCGGGACAATTCTAGAATAACTAGTGGCGGAGTTATAGCGGCGGAACCCTATCATACAAATGCCATTTCAGCTACAAAAAAGTCAACACCCTCTTTACCCTATCATAGAAGTGCCATTTCAGTTAAAAAAAGGTTATCCATCAAGCTTTTCGGATTCGGGGACAACAAGGCTTAATTACTGGACACGGGACAATTCGGGCGGGACGGGAAATTCAGAGACAATCGCGGATTTCCCAGCCATCTGGCAACCCTACCAGCAATGCAGTGATGAGTTTTAGATAACATGCATGCGCGGAAATTTGATGAAACTAATGTAGATTATCAAATTCATACAGATATACGAGTATGTATGAACGGTGGAGAGAAATGAGATTAAATTAAATTGGTAGGCGCTGAAGCTAATTCAGCTCGATTCTTGTCTATAGTAATCGAACTTGGGTAAAACTGATTTAGTTTAGCAGTCGCTTTAAATTGTTCTTTTGTGGAAGGAATGTTGAAGGATGAAGGAATTTTGAGGTCCCTTTTATATACATCGTAAACAAAATATCCTAAGTTTTTGGTAAATGTATTAGAAAACAGTGCCGTTTTTAATGTAAAACATGTTGTATTCGGTAATTATTATGTCATACGCGTCATACCTTTGTGCGTTGTATGGTAATTACTTGTTAGTTTTAATTAGCTGTCGTATAGCTTCTCATTTGTTGGGGAGTGGCGGTTTTATCCATAGGCCCGAGAGGCCCAGGCCTATAGCGTCACATTTTTAGGGTCCCCAATATTAGCTTTTCTGGGGCGGCAAAGTTGCAAATGAGGCGGTCGAACTTTTAGCTCAATTTGTATATGTGACATAGAGGATGATTAAGTTAGTATATATCAGGGCCTAGGTCGGCACTGTATTAAATCCACCACTGTTGTTGGGCCGAAGCTTTACTCTGTAATATCTCGTTATAATACGTTACAGTGAAATCGATACACACAAAACATAAATACTAGTAATTTATATGATTATTACTTTTTGTTGTGTCATAACGTGGTGTGAAATTAAAATTGCCGTCTTCCGAGATATTGCGTTAAGAAGATCATCTAGAGGTATTATCTTACGGATAAATTTATTGTCTTTAATAGGTATTATTGTTTATTTATTTTCGATATTATGATTACCACAAGATTAAGAATTGAACTTTAATAATTAAAAATGATCGAAAATTGAAACTGAAAATAATGGACCTAGAAGGTAAAAGGCCCTAATTAATTAAAAATGTTAATCAATAAATGATATCTTTCTAGAATAAAGTAATATTGTGAATTTATAGATTGAGACGTTTTTTCGAATATCTCGGAATTAGGTGCTTTTACGTTTTAGTTACATATTTATGTCCTGAAAATCTAGACCCATTTTGAATTTTAAAACAGTCATGATTTTTAAAATTTTATTATGCACTTCCTATACATTTTTTTTGACAACAAAAAAAAAACGCCGTGACGAAAAACAGCGTATCCAATTAGGTTTTATTACGTAGTATCGGATAATTTCTTTAGAATCGTGTCGTAACTCTCGCAGCCTAAATTGAGCCGGACGATTATTGCTGGTCTCAAAAAAGTTTGTTTTTAAATTGTATAATTGTTTCCAATTGTCGTTGCCTAACTTCCTACAACGAATTATTTCGTGTTTTTGTCATGTTTTACCTACTAACCATATTAAGGTTTTATTTATACCAATTATACCGGGAAAGGAAACTATGTTGCAATTTCTCATGTTTAGCCAGTTTTTAGTTCCTCAATTATAATATGGAGAAATAATTAAAAAAAAAATTCAACTCGTACATAAGATTATTTTCTTTTCGTAGATATATAAATCGATATGTCGATTCGATTAAGACGCCGTTATGTACATAGTGTCGCTCTGCTTACATTGCAAACATTTGCGTAGTCTAGCTTTGCTGATTGAGAAAAGTTATTTAAAAATCTGAAAAAAAAATATGGGCTTATAATAGTTTTTGATCTTCTTACATAATATACTAAAAGTACATAATAAATAGTAGTATTCTATTACTTATTAATTTTTATAACATATCCTATAATTTTCTCCTCACACGAAGCAAATCTGCATTATTCAGAATTGTTACGAGTGAGAGGAATAACATAGCATTCGTGTATAAATATGTATATTAAAATAACAGTTATTATTGCAATGCACCGCTTTCTGAGATTTCTAACGCGTGTCGGTCTAAATTGTGATTTTTTATGAAAACGTACGCGCAGCGCAGCGCGGCGCGTGATTACTTTAGAAATGTGCGTACGCGCATTTATAATGAGGTGTCTGTTATATGAAAATGAGCTGGAGATCCACTTTGCGTAAATATTCTTTATTTACGAAAAGTGGAGATTTTTGTTTTATATTCTTTTCAGTGGTTAAGTTTTTTTTTGCCTATATTATTAATTTGTTGTATTATGAAACACTTTTTTAGCATATGTCTTGAATGTAATGTTATCTACATTTAGGTATTTGTTATCGTATGTTAATAAGCTGAGCAAAGTTCTTTTGAAAAAATATACCTAAATCAATTACTGTTGATTTCAATCAGAAGTTGTGAAATACACGTTCTGTAATAGTTATCTAGATAACCGGTGAAGACAATAGGTTTCACTGAAAAATTCAAATTAAAACTTTCTCCAGCAAATAACGGCACTTAAAAGTAAGAGGGTGGTCGTTCGTAGCAATTTCGAAGCAAAATTATATAAATATAAGTAGCGTTGTAATGGATTCATTTCTGCTTTGTCATTGATTGTCAATTGAGATGTAGATTTTTTGATTTCACTTTCACGAATAACGCTTTACAGTGAAGATTATAAGGAATATTGAAATGTTATGAATGTTTTTTATTATTTTTATTATCTTCGATTTGTTTTCATTTAGATTTATTTATGGACCATACACAGATAAATTGCGTTAAATTAAAATCACTGTTTTTTTCGAATATCTTATTGTAATAACATTATAAAGTCATGCCTATTACAAACAACAAACAAACGTGTTGTTAATCGTTTCCGATGATCACTAGCAGCGTGTGTTAATTCTGTATTGTAATATTAGAGTTGTGCTAATGTAGGTAATACTCGAGTCAGGTTTATTGACCGTAATTTAGCGATTAAACGAAGATGATTCGAGACGGGTTATAAGATGCAATTGAATGCGATTTCCGTTTGACCGGTGCCATTACAGTCGTACGTTGCCCGGGATACGGGATTGTCGGAATCTAATTTCTCTCAGGCTCAGGCAGTGTCGTTAGTACGAAATTACGTAGTTAGCTTATAATTTGCGTACGCATACGTGTAACTTTACATTAATAAGCGTATAATTAAAAAGTAGCCAAGACGTTTTGCGAATAAAATTGCAGACTGCGAAGTACGAAGGGAGTTCTGTCTGGTTCGCTTCTAATCACCTGTCATACTTTAGGCGTTATAAAAACATCATTAAAACTTGTCTTGACAAGCGAACATAATATCATAGTTTAATGGCAGTGCTTTAAGTTGCGGCTTCTAATGACGTTCTGCTATAGAGCCTTTTGACGCTATAGGACAAATGCAGTTTTTTACCATTTATTTGTCCTTGCAATTAAGTTTAAAAATATGTTGATTGAAAGCAAAACAATACATTTTTTGCGTACCCCACGTCGTTTTCCATGAAAATTAGCACGTGGCATTGCAATTGAATTCGCAAGTTGCATTGTTTTACCGAAAAATCTCATAATTTTAATACCATAGTCGTATTGTTTGACGCATATGGCGTTAGGCGCGGCGCTGATAACAATACCGCATTATGTACGACACGGTTGAATGGTTGATTTTTGTTGATTTTATAGCGGAATATCCATTGTTTAATACTCAGATAATGGACGTGTAAAGGCTTGTGTAATAACCGATTGGAATAATTTGCTCGCCTACAATTTTCTTTATTTTGACATGACAAAATGCAAAGAATGCTGTACCT
>DVTA01000100.1:0-12275 GCA_018233265.1 Junonia stemosa | reverse complement strand
ATGTCTTAACGAGATTATAAACCGTCGAAAGATTGTAAAACGTAACAAAATATAATTTAATTTAGCATTTATTTTTCGTTAAATTACGATCTAAAGTGCTTATATTGAATTAGGTTACGTTTAAATTTAATTATTAAATAAGTTCTAACCTAACCTAAGCCAACTCGCTTCAAATAATAAAAAAATACCTAACCTAACCTAACCTAACTTTTGTATGGAGTTCACAATATATCGACACTTTACTATCTCACTGGAGAGATTGCTATCTAACGGTTTTTTACAATTTTACAGTGACATAATTATACAATTTCTCAATAAAATTGTTTGCAGTCCACGTTGATCGTTCCACTTACTCTGTACAAATAAAATGCTAATTAAAGTGAGGACGCAATGAAACAAATAAACTTTATCTGTATAAATTAGTATAAACTAATATCTAATGTTTAAGCTGTGAAAGTTTAATACACATCTACTATTGTTGTACTAATATAAGAAGTAGTTGGTGCATGCCACTTCGTAAGCGTAAAAAAATTATATTGAATCACCTATTTCTCTAAGAAATAATAAGCAAGTTTTCAGTCTCTTATTTCACTACTTTCAGTTTATTTCCGCGTCAAAATAACCTTTGCCCTTCTCCAATGTCCAATCCAGTAACGAGTAAACTGACGTACACACAAAAGGTCAGAGTTACTTCCGCATTTATAATATAAAAGATAAATGTACAGATTGCGGGACATCTCAGTTTCACACTGAGAATAATAAAAGCAGTCTCAATGGCTTGATGTCGACGACTCGGTAAAACGACCCAAACATTAACTCCGCTTTAATGAAACACCTAGCCGTTTGAATACAGCGAGAAACGTAATAGCCAACTCGTGCGACCATTCAGGAAACGTTCAAGAAAAAATGTGTTAAGAAAACCAAGTCCTGAATATATTAAGGTGCTTTTTAATGTAATTTCAAATGGTTGAATGCAATTGGGTGTTTTATTGCGCTGTGATTTTTTAAAAGTGTAAATAAGGGCTCAGTAGCTTAATATAAACTTCGCGTTACGTTTAGTCGGCTATTTATGTTACGTTACATAGTTGCTCTGTCATTTGCAAGAGTAAAACAAACAATTGTAATTGTTGCCTTGTAAATAGAATTTTTAATTACCAGATAAACAACTGAGAAGAATTTACGACTCGGGTGGCAGCGACGTCACGTTATTTGACTTGTTTCAAGTGTAGTTATTTCGATTAAACTGCAGCATGCCGTCTCAATTAAACTGTTTGTTGGCTACAACAGTAATCTATAACCAGGCTGTATTAAACTAGTCGAAAACTGAAATTATTTTGACCAAAGTTTGTCAGTTTAAATACTCTTTGTGGATTAATCGAAAATCTATTAACATATTCCTAAATCACGTTCAATTATACAATGTTTGCAATCGTTTTCATTTACAGTAATCATCAGCTTTATATTTGAATTAAATTTTTTAAAGCTTTAAATTTAAAAATTTAATTTTAGAATAAAGCATAACAATTAGCTAATGAGAATATCTAGAAAATTACTAGTTAGAAAATATCATTTCAACATATCCAGCGGCGGTTATAATAAACTCGTTTAAAGAGAAAGCCTTCCCCTATCCCGCGACATAAATAGACCATTATGTGTTTTATAAAACTTGTAGGCTAACTATTTATTCAACTCAAGTGAGCAAGTTTTTTATTGCTTTTTTATTCACGGGATTGCTTCAAGTACCCTCGGTTCTTTTCTCTGAGTTTTTCCTTTTATGTTATACGATATTATGTCAATGGTTATGAAAGGCTAAGAGTCACTCTATTATATTAACCCGTATTAAATAAATGCGCGTGTTGTAAACATATACAAATTGTACGAGGAAATTCCCTTTGTTGTGTAATTATTATATTAAGTACCTTATAGTGCTATTGACCCAAATTGCCGCTTATGTATTAATTTATTATGCTCTGCATAGGCGGCATTTGAGTGCATCACTTTTAATTAATTTGTAATGAATGACCTATGTGATATAATTCATCATAATATATACCGTCTAAAGACGTGTAACCCTCCCGAGGCATAAAATCGTTCATTGTAAAAGGTCATCTTACGACCCATAAAATATGCTAAAGTACGCTGCGCGAAGTATCGTTAAAACGCCACTGTGTTACGTTAAACGCGGCAGCCGAAGCCGAAAGGAGATTACCGTTGGCAGTGGACAAATCGGGAAGTATACAGGGCGAGCCGCAGGATTGCGTAATTACCGTAAAGGAAGTGGGCCGTTTAGGCAAACAAAAACGTCGGCGACTCGATCAGCGGCGGAACAAAGGCGTAATTTGAAACAATCGGTGGTGCAGGGCGGCGTGGGCGCGCACCCCGCCGACTATTGATCTGACTCGCGCCCTCCCTGCACCCTGGCGCCTCGGCGACCACCCCGGCCCCCCACCGCATACAACTCGTATTTTAATTGCAAATCTGCCAGATAATGCGCAAATAGATAACGCCATTATACCCGGCTCGCTTATTATTTAGCGCTATCGAATTACGACTCTTTTAACTTTTCTTATTGATTGCGTTGTGGACTCCGGTGTACGTGGGAGCGTGATTGTATTTTTTATTTATTGTTTCGATTGCTTTTTTAATACAGTTTTAGCAGATTTAGTTTGTATTCAATTTTTATTTTATGTTTTTTTTCTGATATGCCAGAAGATGAAATATGTATCTATTCTTAGATTGTTTATAATTGTTATTGATAAATGTTAATGCACTAATTTAATTTTTATCAAGAAAAATAATCTTACTTATTACATTACTTACATTTTTTCAAATGTTCTGAAAAAAAAAAAAAAAAAAAAATATTTTAACTTTACTTTTTATAATATTAAAAAAAATAAATTAAAAATAAAAATAAAAAATTTTTAGAAAAAAAAAAAAAAACAAAATATGTTAACGTGACATTGCTTAATATGAAATATGTTATCTTATTCTTAGTCTGTGAAACTTTTTAAATCTATTAGTATTGCCAAAATCCAATAGAAATAAATTTAATAGAACTCGTCGGAAAAAGAGTTATTCGTAAAACAATCGTTTTACTTGCTTCAAAGGCTTTTTGCCGATTAGGACCACAGCGTTATTTGATTGAAAGGGGAAAATTGTTACGTCATAATGGCGAATTTTCACTGCGGCTGCGGTATTACACGCCCTCTGAGGTCTCCATGAAGCTCTTAATTAGTCAGTGCCGCTGTTTTTGAATGTTTGCCTTCATTATTATTGGATTATATGAATAAATTGAATTGTTAATAAACGTTCTAGCAGGATTTAAACTAGAATTTGTTGTTGCTTTTTAAACGTTGACCTTTACACTCGATTCTTTTGTGCCTATTTATAAATTATTGATTTAATTAACTACTGGAATCCCATACAGTACAGAACAATAAGGACAGCTCGCATTGTAACGCCGAATGTACATTAACATAACAATTTAAAATCCCATTAAGTTAAACCGAAACTGTTATTATATTCCGTGCAATTTACTCGAGCACAATGTAAAAGATATTATCTTCATTATGTATATTAAGGCGGTGTTTACTGAAATGCGTCATTTAATAAGAGGGACGGAGGTGTCATCAAGTCTTGCTTTGTCTGAAACTGCTAGGACGTCTAGAGAGCAGTGTAAAGTCATACGGTCGCTCGCCTGCCGACCTTTCTCTGATCGTCGATACTTACGGCGAAAAGATTGGATTTTTTTTTTGTAATTCGTCTTTAAAAACTTAAGACAAATTTATCTTTTGACTTTTTAACTTCAAATAGAATTTATTTTCGGCTAGTAAACTGACTTATTGTGCTCCCATATGTGATACGATAATGTCTTTAAAGGGTTTCTTTGTTAATTTTCAGGACCCGCGCCAGAAACAAAGAAGAAAATGAAGAAGCGTCCGGGATATATGCCTACAATGAGCGTGTCACAAATGATGGTGCAAAGGGACAGACCCCTCAATGAGTTCAAGGTACGTGTTCGTTACGTATTCATAGCGGCGATAAGAGTTGAACTCTTGCCAAGAACCCACCGTGCAGCCACTTTTATTACCTATATCGGCTGCGAAAACGTATTTCCATAATATTTCTCTGATTCTGTTATTCTGCCCGTATGATGGTAAATTTTTATTCTCGTTTTCCTCGATTTCCTTGATGAAGACGATGTTGAATATAATATTCATTAGACTGCTCATGCTAAGATATTTTTATTTCTAATTTTCAGCCCGATGTCGACCAGAAAAGGACGGCTTCTCCAGGCGCTATGACTCAGCGCTCTGGCAATATGCAACATTGTATGCCATATTCTCAACAAAATATGTCAAATGTAGTGCAAGATGAAGTTAAACAAGAAACCCTTGTTCAAAGAAGCTCGCACTACCTTACCGTTAGTAGTGGCTGGATCACTCAACATCCCGAGAATATAGAATCCGGACAAAAACATAACCCACAGATATCAGGTCCTTTAAATAACCCTCTTAATATGGGCCTCCCGGTACTCGGAACTAACGGACAGGTTATAGGTGTTAATACAGGATATAATAAACATTCAGCAAATGTTAAAAATACTTTAAACATAACGCCGCAAAATGTAATAGAACCTGAACATAAAGAGGAAGAAAACGAAGCACAGACAAATAAACCGACTCCTAAAGAAGAAGAATCACAGATATTCTGTGGTTTAAACCAACCCCTTACACCAGAGGTTATGCAAAAGATAAACGAGCAACAACAAATATTTATTCAAAGAAATCAAAAACAGATTGAAGTTATGAAAGGGTACAAAACGCAAATATCAGAAAATATTAATCAGAGCAAACCACCGATGCAAAACCAATATGTTCCACAAGGTCAATTAGTAATTCAGAACGGAACTGTTGTTAAAACGAACTCGGCGAAAACACCTCCATGGCAAGTGAAGAGAAACGATGCAAATCCTTCTAATTCTATGCCGTGCCCGAGCCCGAAATTGCAAAAGGTGGAAAACCTGGAATATGAAGACAGTAATATAAATGCAATGGACGAATCTTCATCTTCAACGAGTTCATTTTCCAGTAATGAGCAAATTATAAACCCATCAATGTGCTCACGTGTACCGCCATTACCGCAACATTATAATATGATGGGCCAACAATGGCCAGGTGTTGAACTTAATAAGAAAAGGGTTAAGGCTAACAACAAAACACCAAAGAAAAAGTCTAATCCGAATGATAATAAAACGATGATGTTTGGGAATAACGGCTTAAGACAAATCCAAGATTCAAAAGGAAAATCTTGTGATGATGGCGCGAGAAATTCAGTGCCGTCATTTATGGATGACCCTAATGGTTACTTAGCTCAGCAAACAGTCTTGCTAAATAACACTATATCAAGACAAGTGGGTATAAACACCCGATATGATGTAAATCAATTCGAAAATTCTGGCAATACATTTAATTCTTCGAATCAAGACAAAAACTGCAAACCTCTGAACAAGCCTGGTGAATCCATGAATGTTTTTAGAAATAATATTGTACCGAATTCCTCACCATCACCTAATAATACTCCCGATAGCAGTCTCGTTCCAGAAAAGTCTGCTGATACTATTCCACCGTGCTGCAAGGGTTGCAATGTTTCATACAAAGGAAACTGTTCAGATACATCAGAAACGAGAACAAAGTTTTTGAAACAGCATGCCAATGTTTACAGCTTAGACTTGGAAAGCGGTGTAGCAACATCTAGTCCTAAACATGGATTCGACGATAATCCAGTAACATCTTCGACATACATAGAGAGGAATCTCATGATGAATGATAATTGTGGACCTATTCAAGCCGGTATCGTAAGCACTAGTAATGTATCTCCAAACGACACATTACAACCGCCTGAGCCATCGCCGACTTTATCTACAAGCTCTCGGAATACGGATACGCCTCACAGTAGCGGCAGTAACTCTCAGCTACAAAATAATTGTACATTCCCCGTCCCGAGCCCAGCTTATTCTAACCCAAGCTCAAGTAGGGATAACTTCAATAGTAATCCCCCTACACCCGGCAGTAATCACACATATCCATACAACTCGCCCGGGCCGCCCAATACTCAGGCGATTTCTGGCAATCAAGTGATGCATTTCATATCAAATCATAATGTTAACAAAAATCTCATGGAAGTGGATAACATATCAATGGTAGGAGTCAAGCCGGTGTTGAGAAATCAACAAGAGTTGTTAAGACTAGAAGCAAAGAAGAGGGTAGAAAATACAATGCCCGGATATTGTCCACCGCCACATTTAGGAGGCGGTCCGGCGCATTCCCTTATACAAGCCTGTTATATACAGACATTTGTGACAACTATGGCGAGTGGATTTTCCGTTACGCGAGATACCGTAACATCTGTGCTTGCGGGAAAGGCGAATACCGCAACTACGTCTATCAATGCATCACAAGCAAACTTTGTAAGACCTCCTCCTCCGCCTAGTGTGAATTTGGCCACGACTTACGCAATACCAAACAATCAACCTGATCCGTTTATAAATTCCGTTAATTTACCTACTAGCTATCCATTACACATAGCTGGTACGACAGCTCAAAGCATGATAACGAAAACTCCGCTTGAAATGGTGCAGAATGTTATAAGCAGTTTACCTTCCAAGCCAGAAACAAGCAATACGCAACCTACATCGATTGTTCAAAGGAGATCGTGTTCAAATACCCCTGGACAAATTCTTATTTCGTCAACTGGCCAAATAATCGTATCGAACAGTCAAATGCCGCCACCGCCGCCAAAGAATACTACGTCTTTGTCACCAATCGGCTCAAATGCTGTGACAAATGTAACCACATCTGTAACTCAAGTTGTTCCCGCCGTAGGTGGAGTACAACCCATGGTGAATCAACCAACTGTAGTGGTGAATACGTTACCAACGCCTTTCGTCATTCAACCTCCTATGATGACAGTTGAAGGGCAAGTCGTCCAACAAAACACTGTTTTACCACAAATAGTCACTGGTGGTATAGTTCCTGGACAACAAGGCACAGAAACATCAAGACAGATCGAAGTCAAAAATGGTCAAGGCTTCGTACAAGGTGTGGCTATGTTGTCACCGGAAAGCCTTAAGAAAAGGAGTAAGAAAAAGAAGAATCAGACCCCCAATATAACAAACGTATTGCAAATTGCGGCACCACAACAGAATCCTAATAGCCTAATGGTACATCACTCATCTCCGCAACATAATTCTAGTCCACAATTTTCTCCTCGCGGTTTCCAGTTGTCGCCTACAAACAACATATCGCCTACACCGATGTTGCAAGCGCTTACAATTGTGCCCGGAAAATCTGGTACCCCAGCACATATTGTAATGAACGGGCAAGGAAACACAAATAACTTCGGATCTCAACAGATCATAGCTAATACGTCACCATCACAACAAATCAATTTGTTACAACCGGTTAATCTGATAAATAATGCGAGCAATGTTATGTCGAACTTCCCAGCCTTCCAACAGTTTATTTTGCCGAATCTCGGTGGGATGGTCATGACAGCCGATGGAACGGCTATAATTCAAGACAATTCTACTGGGATGCCCATGCAGCTGCAATTACAGACTGTAAACGGTCAAAACGTTTTAACACCTGTTCAAAATCCGGGCTTATTTACCGCAGGAACTAACAGTGGAGTGGTAATCAGAGCCCAAAATCAACAAGGCAAGATAATACAATCGCAACACAGTCCGGGTGCTCAATTCCTTTCACCAAATAGCCAAGTAATGGTCAACAGTCCCAACTTCAACGGCCAATTGAGTCCCTTACTCGCAAACCTGAGTCCTACAAACGTGACCTTCAATACGAGTCCTCAAATGAGATCGGGAAACGTTCAGACTCAAGAATTCATTCAGACCAACCAACTCGGTCAAACACTCATGGTTCCTTTATCTCCGAAACAAGTTCCCATATCCGCAACAAGCAATAGAACTAATTCCACTTTCGTTCAAAATACGACTATAGTCCAACAACAGACGACCTTAGTGTCGAACTCCCATAACACGCAGATGTCGTCAATCAATTTGCAAGGTGGAAACTCTAGATTGAGTATAGATCCGAATGTTCTACTAAATCAGAAATCCATTGCGAATCAAAAGAGGTTTAGCCAGACTGGAGAGAGTAGTGTGGTCGAGTTTAAGGATGAAAAGTCAGGGACGTTCGACCAAGTGAAAGACGATAAGGCGGACGGTTCAGAAGGGTATGCGAGGTTAATGCAAGAGTTGGGTGGGTCTGGTGTAAGGCACTCTGTTTCGACGCAGACTTTGGGCCAACGAGGGGGGAAGTCCCCTAATACTGCGGGGGGATCCCCTCCAGACACAACAACGCATAGTCCTCTCGGTGCTTTGGATGCGGCGCCTAGTCCAAGGCTGTATGCTGCGGCCTCACACTCTACATACGCTGATACAACTACTAAGTCACCTGAACCAGCGGACATGCATTCATCGGTAAGTTATATTTCTATATCATATTTTTATATTATGGTAAAAATTGTCTATTTAATCGTTTTAAAACTGATAATAATTTTATTGTATTTCAATAATGAGGGAATTAATGGTTTTGCCGCTCTTGATATTTTATGTGATAATAAATTTTACAAGATATACAAATATCGCTCTGATATAGCCTTTAACACCGATGGTTTCCATAGTTTCTGGCTTGTGCTTGGGGTTGCATGGATCAGATGATAATCAGTCTTGTAAAAATCAGTAACCTGTCAAATAAGGCTAGAATAACAAACATAGAATGTCATAAAATTGCGGGGAAAATACTAAGAAGATGATGATACGACTATGACGGCTAATGTCGATTTTATTTTTTATTGCTGGGAAAAACATAAAAAAACAAATTCCAGGATGATTTGTTTAATGTCAATCGTTCCATTTAGTCAACCATTGTGGTACTATCTCTAACGCTGATGGTTGCGGGTTCAATCCCCGCTAGAATTAGATGTTTGTATTTATACAAACAATTATGTTCTTCCGTAAACCTAGTTTAGTGTAGCGGATGCCTTTGCGAAAGTGATCCCGCATGATGATGATGGCGGCCATCGCAGGGGTTTTTAATGAGTGCAATCTCACATAATCTGATCTCCGCAGAGGAGTAGTACCTATGAGGATTTACGTTGCGTCAACAAAAAACACCGTGTATCTTCAACACTAATGGAGACACGTTAATTTTTTCAACTTTTGCAGGCCATGGTGCAGTGCGTGTCGAGCAGCGAGCAGGACATGGCGGAGTCGCGCGAGCGCGCCTGGCCCCGGGACAACGACTCGCACAGTCAGTACAGGCACTTCATTTTATTTATTTAACAGTTTATTAAACATGCCAGAAAAAAACATTATAAATATATATAAGTCACAGGAAATCATAGTTTAAAAGGTATACTTATCCCTAGAAGAGATTTCTTCCAGTATACGTGAGAAAGAACAAATGTAGACAGAAAAGGTAAGAGGTAGATAGGCAAAATCGTACATAAGGAAATCACAATAACAAACCAAAAAAATTTAGTTTATAAAACATTACATTAAACAACATAAGTAGTTTATAAAATTTAGTTACATGTGTTTTCGACAATTCAAATAGGTTGACTTGACATGCAAAAGGTGTTAATTAAAAAATAATTTCTTGGTGTGATGGGATGGGACTAACTTTTATTACATTATAACTTTTTGAAAATATCTAATAATAAAAAAGAAAATTCAGAATTTTTCAAATAGGTTTTTTTTTTTTCTATATTTATGTAATAAACGTTAACATTATTTCTTAAAACAGTTACATTCGACCATTTTAATTTTAATTATAATGACAAATTATAAAACAACATTCGTTTACACTTTCCAGATATCATGTCAAACATACAATTGATGCGTCTGAACCGAGCCCACAACCCGGTGGAGTCGAGCGAAATGCAATACAATCAAAACATGAATTCATCCAGTAGCAACCAACACGTTTTGCCGATGACCTCGAGTCTATACGATCGGCCGCAGAGCTATAAACGGAAAAATGACTTTGGAGACGGCTCCACATACAGAAACGACAAAATTATGAGAACTAATTATGGCATGGTCCATGGTTTGCCGAAAGATTACGAAACTATGGGCATCAGTCAAGATAAACAGCAAGTTAGACGATTTTCTGCTTCCGGCAGCACGGAAAGTAGCAACGTTCAGAAAGTATTCGATAGGCATTTAGGTTCAGGCGACGGTGAGTAAAATTTTCTCTCTTAACTAACTTTGTCTACAACGCTTTAACTCTCTGCCGCTTGTCCAATGCAAATAAATGTGGGAACGCTATTCATCGGCTTACCTGATATTTTACACACATCCACGAAATACCATTCCACGATTCAATTTAATTCGATTAAATATATTTTTTGAATTTGTTACTATAAATAAAAAAAATGTTCGGTGACCGATAAGTTTGATCAGTACCGATAATTGTTTTAAACAAAACAAGCACTCGATATACTGTTCCCTTTCTAAATTTGTTGCTTAATTCTACTAATATGTACAGAACCATATCACGCTTTAGTCACAGCTAACAAAATTCAAAATTTATTTTAATGTTGTGTCTTGTATTGGTTGTCGATTGTCGTGCGTCTCGCAAAATTGTAAAATAAAATGCGTTAGAACGTTATCATCGAAGACGGTACTGATGTGTATTGTGGTATATTTCAGCTTCTACATAGTGCGAATATTGGTCATTGGTTTTCTTTTGGTTGGGTTAATACAAGATACAGCTGTTTATAAAGAGTGTACTGGAAACTAATGGCTTTCTGTCGCTTTCCATTGCACCATTCCCGAAGTAACAATTGGCTCACACATTGGGATTCCATTACTAACGCATCATTGTAAAGCCATCATTCTATCTGTTCATCGTTGTAAGTAAAGCACATTCTCATATTACTGTAACCTTCTGCTGGCAACGGGAAGAAATACTTATTTATTAATATCTTATGTATACTTATTTCATTATTGTCATTTTAGTTTCATAAGAGTTTTCGAATTGTATTTAAGTATTTCCGCTCTTGCCATACTTCTGTCTAAGATCGCATACAGATGATTTGTGAAAACATTGTTTTTGTAAATTACTGTCTCTAATCACACTTACAGCAATTAAGCTTATATTAAAATGTTATTGCTCTTAGCTTATGCAATATTTTAAAAATAAAAACTTGTATACATATTGAAACTTGCAACACAAACTGTCAATTGAAATAAAACATTCTATCATAAGTAAACATGTATTAGAATCATAACATTAGTTCGAACAATTTTACAAAAAAAGCGGTGACGGTAACGGTGAAGGATAATTAACACAGCGGAGTTAAAACGTGCTTCGATCGGTAGATTCGAACGAGGACGAGTCGGAGGATCGATCGAGCGATAGATCCGTTCGGAAGTTCGACGTAGGAGATCTTGTATGGGGTCCGGTGAAGGGTTATTCGTCTTGGCCCGGCAAGTTGGAGGCGAGGGTTTCTGAGACCAAGTGGAGTGTGAGATGGTTCGGCCGAAGTCCCAGTGAAGTGGAACACGCCAAGCTGCTGACTCTCTGCGAAGGACTTGAAGCCCATCACGCCGCAAGAACGAGACATAGGAAGTGAGTTGAGATCGCGTGGTGGAATTGCATCCGAATTTTATTGGTTGTTGAAGGGTTTAGGGATGGGGAATGTTTGTACGAAAAACGGAATGGAAAGTTCTAAATTGATCTAATTTATACCGCAAACTTGTTGGCCCATTCATATGTGGGACAATTCGCGGACATGAATCTCCCAAATGAGAATTTTTTTGAGAATAATCCTTATTGTATGTCATACGATGACATGTTCGCCTAAGTTTCATTGTTCGGAGGATATTCTTTAGTACCTAGTATGCACACGATCAAATGTATCATGTCAAATCCATTGCCCGTCACGTCCCTTATGTGCGTGGGCCATATTTAAGTGACAAGTCATGAGTTTTTGATATGGCAATACAATATATAAATAAAAAGAAACTAAAATCATGACGTTCCCTGTTCTTTGCCTATACTTACCTTGCCTATACCCTTTATACTGCTTTGATACTAAATATGCGTAACAAATGTTTGTATTTAAATGTATTAGAAATATTTGTTGAATATTCCTATAAAAATCGGATGTAATAGTGTGTGTCTTATTATTTATACAATGTAGGAGGTTATGCTTTTTTATATTTTGGTGAATTCTGTAATTTGTAT
>DVTA01000099.1:0-12278 GCA_018233265.1 Junonia stemosa | reverse complement strand
TTATTTATTCCGGCTCCCGTCGCAACATATGTAAATATAATTACAAACTTTACGTGTAATAAAACATCGAAATTCAGTGCTTGCTATATTCATAGATTAATTTTAATTTTTTTTTCTTCATATATTTTTTTCTGACGACACTCGTATTCATTTCCATCCACTCTTTATTTCATAAAAGAAATTATTCAAACAAGAAAAATAACATTTATTAATAATCTAAAAACCACCTATTTATTTTTTTCATTCCAATATTTAGTATTCCTGTAAATCAAATCGCTAAACTTAACTATTTATCTAATTAAACATAACAATATCTAAAAACAAAATTCGTAACATCGTTATCTTCAACGAAAAAAAAAAGTCTCTGTACCAGCTTTCGCTGAAATGAAACAAGAGTTACACATTCATAAAGGGATTTCTACTCGAATTTGACATCAGTCAGTTCGAATTCATGTTTAATAGAGCCTTTGTGGAACGGAACAAAGACATCGCAATAAAAGAAAACAAAAAAGACTAAAAAGACGTCATGAAACATCGCATAAAGCGAATCACTTATGATATGAAGACATATTAAACAATATATTCAAAGCCTTATTGTTTTATCTGAATGACTGGTTCATTCTAGTGACTTTGTTAGAATAAATTTTCCGATAACTGTGGCTTAATCTTCACGATTTGTAGCAATTAAAGAAATGGTGTATTTGTCTTTGAATAAAACAGAAAGTATAGTATCTTAATAAAATATAACAGATATAAATCACGATTATCAAAGATATCAAGGTAAAATTAAATAGAAATAATGCATATTTCTTTCACAAGAGTGGATGGAAAAATTAACTACCTAAAGACTATTTTCGTTTATACAATTACCAATTTCCTATCCAACTTCGTTAGACTTCACTCAAGGCACTGTATTTAGAAAATATATGTATGGAGATGCACGTCGCTAGCACCACGGCGACTTCCGCGGAACTCGAACCTGCGAACAACAGTGCTATGATATTGATTATGTTATTATATTCTGATATTAACATAAAATTTACCAATTTCATTATTAATTTTGGGTACCATTCCATTACCATTCAAATTTATGTATTAACAGTTTAGATATCCGGAAATTAAACATGACTGAAGGTATTCATTAGTCATGATCATATAACAAATTCTTAGAATTCAATTTGACCTAAATATTTATAAAACCATTTTTGGCACTATGTTTCTACTACACCAGCAAAATAAAATTTTGGAATTACCACGTCTAAATCTACAAAATCACCAAGCTTCAAAACTACGGCAAAGCTTTCTATTTCGTATTAATAATAACAAAGTAGATATAGAGGTGCTTGCAAACTACGAGCACCTCTATTCTATCTGAATTCAGAAATTATTAAACAATTATCTAAGTTAGTGCAACAAAATTCACCAAAATGATCACAACTCACCAGACGCGGTATACATAGACAGATGAGGTGACCGTGCCACAACTAACGTCGCGTTCGACGACCTCATGTAAGGAGGCCTTGTGGGCTGGTTGGCCTCACACCGAACAGCTATGAACCCCCTCGCTGTAGCCACCCTGACGCGGAGAGGACGCCAGCTCGACCGTAAACCGAAATCATCAGCTGATGACACTTCCGTGTTGTCACTCATCCAAGGTTCCGTCTGAAAAGAGGGGATAGTATAGCTGCCTTCGTTTTTAGATAAGTACTAAATACCTTTTCTCTAAATGTGATGTTAAGTAATAGAATCACATGCATTTCTCATGTCTCCTTGAAATGTGGTTTGTATTTATTTGAAAATTCAGTTTATTCATATGTAGTAGTGAAGTTAAGAGAAATATTTTCAATTAAGTTTAGGAATTACATTCACTTTTTGAAAGTCAAATGAAAGTCTACCAAGATATCGGAAAGTTAAGCCTCAGACCTTCTAAAAAAAACACAAATGAAGAAATACTTAAAAAAATAAAGCAAATAGACAGTTATATAATTTTTAAATGTATATCAACATATAAAAGCAGAAAATAGGAATGTAATAACATTTAGTCGATTCATCTTTTGCATATCACACCACAAGATATCAACAATTATATTGCAGATATAGATATTATAGCCACTGGAAAACGTATAGTACATTCAGTCTTAAGCGAGTCTTTAAATAATAGTACTAAGTCTTCTTAAAATAAACAACGTTCTACATTATTAAATATGTCAATGTCTTTTAATTAATTAGATTCTTAATGAGTTCGTTCTTTAAATAGCAGAACTCAAAGATTTCAATCTCATGATAGTCGTTTATTCATAATCGTTTAGTTTTATGACTGAGATTAAAACGTTTAAGGCGTCTTTAGATTTAATATTCGCATAGCATTCAAGTTTCTTCATGTATTATTATCAGATTATAATGTTGGGTTTCATTAATTAAAATGGAATGCTCTTGAAATGTTTCTCTATTATTAACGATTTCGATGTAATTTATCTAGTGAGTTGCTATTATATTCTTTCAAGTATCTTATGATGAAAAACTTAAAATCTCTACTCATTCTTAACCACAAAAACTTTGGATGCCAAATCTTTTAAGCAATTCATAACATTTATTACTCTATTATACTTCCACTTTATGGAACAGCCTCATCCACAGAATTTACAAAAGAAAAAACATGTTTTTTTAATCACAATGAGGGTTAAAGCAGTGGCGAACTTAATATAAGTGCCGCCCTAGGCCCTGATTTATAATTATATGAGCTAAAAAAAGGTTGACACCCTCCGAATCTTAAATATACTATTTTTATTAAGAAGAAAGGTCATCCGCCTCATTTTAGCGGCCGTAAAAATGTGGCGCCCTAGGCCTGGGCCTAACGGGCCTATGGGTAAATCCGCCACTGGATTGAAGAATACCTTTTCTGGTCTTCCATCGACGTACCACACGATGTTCGCTGGTGGCATGGCCGGCTTCGTCGAGCAATTGAGCAGGACATCTTCTCCGAGTTGCACGTTACCAGATGCACCAGTTATCACTGGGTCTTCTTTCAACGTCACTGTTTATAACGTTGGAAAAAATGAGACATCAAGTATGACAAATCATGCGAAAACTTGGGGATGATACATGGGACCTTAACTTAGGGAAAATATATAGAGAGGTCTTCTGATACATGTAGGGTTGTAGCCATTGTAGGTATTGGCGGTAATTTGAATCGGAACAGCGTGGCAGATTAAGGGTCTATCTAACGTTTTCTTTTTCTATTTGTCTAAGAACTAGTGTCTAGAATACTTTTTTCCCCGGATTTCCTAAAGTAAATCTCAGATCGATTTTATCGGACAAGATCCGAAAAAATTGATCCAGCCGGATAGACATTTTTTAAAATTTAAAATTTTGGTATCTGTATCATGTAGATAATACATATTTTTACCAAGGAACTATAATTTTGATATTACAAATAGGAACTTTAATGTTATAATATGGTATGGATAAAAAATATTTTTTACCAGCAACCGTCAAGTACTTCGTCTGGTTGACCACCGCGAATCTGGGGCCCTCAGTAGAGACCTCGCAGGTGAAGGATATCCTGGTGTTGTACCTCCTGGGCAGGAGCACGCTGATGGAACAGCTGTTCATGTTGCAAGCCCCACGGGAGACACCACCAGCTGTTGTGTTGAACGTCCTTGTTGGAGGCTAAAGGTAAGAAACGTGATAATTTAAACGAGAAAATTGGCTTGAAATTACAATGTAAACTATTCCAAAATCTATAGAATTTATCCACTGTTAAATATTCACCGCCCACAAAAATTTTGCAGTACCAAAAAGTTACATGCATTTGCACGAATGGGTCGGCTTGACCGGAGTCATACCACGGCCTCACAGAAAATCGGTGTAAATTGACGCTTGCGTCGTGTTTCGCCGCGTTAGTTAGCGTATCGGAGGCCCAATTTCCCACCTCTTCCCCATTAATTCCCCCTCCATACCTCCTAAAAAGCCGGCAACGCATTTTGTAGCTCCTTTGGTGTTGCAAATGTCCATGGGCGACAGCATTCACTTACCATCAGGTGATCTGCCAGCTCGTTTGCCGCTGTATCCCATAAAAAAAATGTTCGCCTGACAAAGAACAGTAGAAACTGCTTCTAATAATTCACTATTTATTTTGTTATTTACATTTATCAATAAATTGCTCTTTTACCTACTTCAATATTTCCAACTAAAACAAATACTGCCGACGACCATGAATGTTATCCTATTAAATAACGTCAGGCAATAGTTTGTTACTCTGCATATAAATCCGTAACCTATCAATATCTATGTTAGAAATTTAGACTAAAGCAGACCCTGGTTAAGTCCGGGAAAACGCTAGGAAGAAGAAGGCAATGCTTTACGGAATAGGATGGATGGATAGGAACTATGACTGTAATCTGAAAATTGTATTGCTAAAATCCACAAAAATAACATAAAACTGTTCGGTACCATACGGCAAGGCACCACACAGCAGCGTTGCCAGACGTCCCGATTTTCGCGGGACGTCCCGATTTTTAGGTTAAAATTAAATATCCCGCGCGGGACACGCTTTGTCCCGCTTTTCAGGAACGCCTGAAGTGAAGAAAAATTTTTCAGTAACCTATAAAAACTGGTCAAAAAATGTGTCAAAATATACTTTATTGGTGGCATAAATAGCCTGTAGACCTGTATATGGTTTAACTCGATAACTCGACACTCCTACCCGTTCACGATATTAGGGTCAAGACAGATGACAAAAAGTGATCTTATTAGGGTTCCGATTTTTTCTTTTGAGGTACGGAACCCTAAAAACATACCAGAAATACGTTTTTTATACTATGTCCCGCGATCGACGAAAGAATCCCGCTTTTTTCACCCAAAAAGTTTCAAAATCCCGATTTGGCAAGAAAAAAATCCTGGCAACGCTGGTTGTAATGTACACAATAGTCGTTACACATAATTTATTAGAACTTACGAGTATAATTAAACCAGTATTTGTCGCAATTTTCAAGACCTTCGCTTTATTTTCTTTCGGTAGAAACTTCCGGACAAACAAGGAAAAGTTTTACCATTACTTATGCAAAAAACAAGATAATTTATGAAGTAATCAAAGAATGTAAAGTTTTCCATTGTCATAAATAAGTATATTAAAAATAAAATATGATATTGGTGATAATCTTTTAAAATACTTTTTATAAAATTTCATTTTCATTGAAGCATAATAATTATATCATAGTAGGTAATATATTCTGCGTGTAAAAAGTACAGAGTCACTCTAGACATTATGTTTTAAAATATTGCGATGTGTAATTAGTAATTTTAAGATGCTTCGACCCCTATTTCACTCCCATAGGGATTAATTTAAAATAACTAAGCTAATACTATCCCGAGTTTAAACTTTCATATTTATGATAATTGTTGAATTTTAAGATACAGAGTGTTTTTTGCACTAATATGTTACTAATATTGATATAGCTTTAATACTCTAATGTAAATACGACAGGTGAAAACACGAAGAAGTTTCGAAAGACCCTGATCCCATGTTGCTAAGTAACACCCTACATGGTATCAAATTTTTTAGATCATCCTATTTCTGGTGTAAAAGCTCGTACCGAAATAACTTATAGTGACATGATTTATTAACACAAAAAACAAAATCAATACATGATAACAAACAAACTGGTTCGAGCACGTATGTTTGCATGTTCGGGCTGATCTCGATAACCAAACTCGTTGAAAAATGTTTTCTTAGGAATTTATAAATGTACTAGCATCCGTTCGTGCCTTTGCCCGTGTAGCATGATAAATTGTAGCTTATTCCTTAATCTCACGTATAAGCTATATTTATGTTGATTTTCATTTTTGAAATGTGTTCAATTTTCTTTTTCGTGGAAGGGCTACAAAGATCCTTTTCTTTGAAACTTTCGTCTATAATAGTATTAAGCGAGTAGTAAGATTAGTTATAAAGCAAAACATAAGTATTATCAACCACGAAGTCGACGCGAAAATCACGCGTAAAGTAAAGAAAAAGATTTTGGTCCTTCGAAGCCGGGATATTCCATATATTCCCAACCTTTACATAGTAAAAAATTATGTTTATTTTCTACATATACCACGATTGGTTTCTAATGTAAACATCTACAAGCCATAAATAGTTTAAAAGTTAATTCAGTTTCTTTGTTCGTTCGTATCGAACATTCCGGAAGGTTCTATGCACTCTGGTACCAACTGTTTCGATTCCCTACCACCATTTAAGGAAACAATCGTTACACGTACGCTGTAATGTTTTTTAAGCTGTGTAAACAACGTTGTTGACACTTAATTTATTTTTATTGTTCAGTTGTTCCTGTTTTCGTATAGAAGTTTGTTTGAAAAGAGTTTTTATGTTTTTATGTGTGTTACTTGATATGGTTTGTTTTGATGGTTATTGGTTTGTTTGGCGAATGGGGTGAATGGTAGAGGATTGAAGGATAACTGTACCAGTTATATTATAAAACTAAAAAGTTTGAAACTGTTACTTTCATTTGACAAATTCTTGTTGCCTTAAATATTTATTTATTAACATACTGATTATAATCTAATAATGTCGGAGAGGATAGCTGGTATTTTAACAAAATCTTAAAAATACCTAAATCCTTTTTTTACGCCTTAATTCAATAAAATAAAATTAGTATGTCAGATCTCTTTACATTTACAAAGAATTAAGAACAATTCCTTGTCTAACTTTATTACGAAATCCTCGTCTCGCCCAATAAAACTCGTCAACAGAAAGACGAGCGACGGATCAATCAAAGTTTCAAAATAAAAACCGGACGATCGGTCATTGGGGGCAGAAAAACTTTTATGAAGTTGTTGAACCTGCGCCGTAACTCCTATGACCCTTGAACATTTCCTGTCTTTGTTTCCAAACCCGAAACGGGACTTTAGCATTCAATTCTTTATATGGGTGTGACGAAATAATGGCGTGCAATATCAATTAACTTATGTATAACGTGACCAGACGTGCCGTTTTGAATGGGACAGTCCCGTTTTGAAGATAGGTGTTCCTGTGTCTCAGAAGATGCCTTCGGGACGCAACAATTTCGTATTTTCGTATCAATTTTTCAAGGGAAAGTAAGTTATAAAGACGGAACGCATCATTAACATTCAACCAGAAATTACGTTTGCCTGTGACCTTTTTTAGCTTTCTGTGCCGATAGCAGAAAGATTGAATCTGGCAAATTCATTTTTGTGTGTCCTGTTTTGAGTTTTACAAAAAATGGTCACGTTACTTATGTATCGTTACGATTCGATTGTTCGCGTTTTATACTTGTAACTCGATTGATTTAAAGGTTTACGAACTTTTTGCAATATCGACTGGGTTAATTTTTCATTCAATCGATTTACGAGTGATAAAGCACGCTTTATTGTTATTCGTAACCAAATATTATGGTTATGAGAACGTTAAACAAGTATATTGAATGTAAATGTTATTATTTTTCCGCCTCTTTTAATTAACAGACTTCATATTTAAATATTGTAATAGTTTAACTCACTCGATAATTAAGACAATTTTGACAAACGTGAAAAAGATGTAGACAAATATGTACGATAATGGTTAAATAAAAGCGAAATTAATGTCTAATATAAACCATATTTAGCAAGATATAGTGACTCATCGCTTTACTTTATTTTTAGAACTATAACACCTAAATACTTGAAATCAAGTACAGACATCTACTAAAAACAGATTCTTCGAAATTTTCCAATAGGGTAAAACACCAATGGTGGTACATATATTTGTATACAAAAATAATATGTTTTATATATGAGTGAAGTCGCGAGTAAAAGCTATTTGTTTGTATAATAAAGTAGTGGTGAAAATCTACTGTGCTACTAATTGAGTCGGGAGGCGAATTGCGGGTAATAAATGCAGTTATTAGCGGCAATTGAATTACGTATAATTGATGAGTAATTAATATTCCGTTATAATGAACTTTTGTCTTCCCTCGCCGGTTCATCGGGAGCGTTACAGATTAACATTCGATGAATAATTTGTATATATGCGACAGTTGTTTAATGTATGGGAACAAAGCTGGATTTCACAAAATATATGATTTTATTAATTCATATTACGTTTAAATCCGCATGTAGTTAAATCCTTCATTTTAAAGCTCTACTTAATAGGTATAAAAAATGAAATGTATAAAAGTATTTTTCTTAAAATATTACTGACGAAAATTATTAAAATTTCTGAAAAATTTATTAGAATTATTGCGAAGAGGGCTTGAGAAAACTTATTAAATTATAATAAAACTAATTTAATATTCTAAAGTTTCGATATTAGAGAATGCTAAATAATATTTATTTAGAACTAGCGCTGTAACTATTCAAGTAATTTAAAATAGAAATTCTATTTGAGGACGGTAACTTGAATTGGAGTACTATATTTAACAAAGTTTATTTAAAACGTCTACAAACTAAGCTATAAGTATCGATTTAATTTATGTTAAACTTTGACTTTAAAACGAACACTAATGATTCATACACCCAAATATTTATTTACCATACATTTAAACTGTAAAAATAATTTATATATCCTTTGACTTATAAAGATCTCTCGCTTAAACCCCAATACCCTAACACCCAATATTTAGAACTCTTTCAATATCATATTTGCTTTGTAGACGGGACTTATCGCGATAATCATTACGTATTACATACAATACCTTTATTTCCCGACGTTTCGGCGAAGTTGCATTCACCGTGGTCACGAGCTGACGTCTTTCAATACCCAACTTACAATTTACAAATAAAATCAGTACTTTACATGGAACATTGTAATTTCATTCAAATATAAAACCTATAACTTCACGTGTTACATTTGCGTGAAAATTGATGACTTCCACGGAATCAAAGTCAATTGTTATCGACATCTCGTATCGTTGAAGCTGTGTCGAAACGTTAGGTACGTTTTATTTTCTGTATGAAACGACCTAAACTTTTTCTCTACAAGTTAAAAATAAATTCCACTATTCCAGCTTTAGTTATTTGAGATACATTTGAACTTTTGATGATGTGGACTTGTAAATGCGTTCTTATAATCGACGGTTGAAAGGCTATTTGATATATATATGGATAGAGAATAATTTGCTGATTCCAAATATGTATAAAAATATATAATTATGTCAAAAAAAATGGCGCTTAGATCAAATAGCCTTTCAACCGTCGATATATTTATTAATTAATAATTACATCTATTTGATTAGTTTCTTATAAGGAAAAGCTGCTTAGTGTTCTTGGTAACAATTTTATTTCTCGTGATGTAGATGTTATATTTTTACAATGTTGCTGTAACCGTAGTTTACTGCTTTCATGAGTAAACCATGTAATACATGGTTATGTCAACTATTGGTCTAGTTACTAAACCCTAAATAGGAAATAAACTGTCTCATCAAACAATTGACTTTGTATACATTTTTGTAGGTATATTCTCAATTATAATGTTCTTATGATGTTTATTAAGTGTCAAAGTAATGTATTAATTTTCCATGTTTCCTTGTCCACAGGGCAGTGACAGACCCGCGCGACGGCCGCCGCGTCGCCCTCAAGAAGCTGCCCAACGTTTTCCAGTCGCTCGTCTCCTCCAAACGTGTCTTCCGCGAGCTCAAGATGCTCTGCTTCTTCAAACATGAAAACGTATGTTTTAATATTTAACTTAATGCAACATCGTAAGCATCAATATTGTCGGAAATGCGATTTTTATTTAAATTAGTACCTATTGCAAGCCATTTTAATAGAATTTAATTTACTAGCATATTTATGTTTTTAATTATTAGAAAAACCTGAAAAATTAAGTTTTTGTCGCTTATTATATTTTACTTGTGGTGAAGGTAAAACCAAAATCCATTTCGTCTCTGGTCATGATATAATCAGTAACATGGTTACTTGATATCCCTGCTTAGCGAAATTCCGGCAATTATTTCTGTAATTCTTGTGTTACTTACGTTATACTATTATTAATCCTCTCCTTCGTGTAGTGTATAACTTCTTTACGCTTTTCTTTTCTCCATCTATAGACCCCACGCATAAAAAGTAACGGTACTTATGATTTCTTTAAATACCTAGTCTACTTTTTTCAAGGTTTGAACCTTGATCTCTATCACAATAGCGTTACAATAAAACTTTTGCATTTACAATACATGTTATTAATATGCGACATTACGGACTAATCAATAGCTCCCGCAAAATTACCACACCATCGCATCGCCGCCATTGAAACGTCCACAAAATTTGATATACGATACGATAATTAATCTTTTATTAGTTAAATTCGCGGCAATTACTACTTCATTATAACTATTCCGACGGACAAATAATAATTAGTTTGTGACGGATATTATTTGCGACATAATTTCATAACAATGTTTATTATCACGTGATAATAATTATAATGCGGCGTTACGCTCATAATTTATTCATTTTCACTGTATGTTTTATCGATCAGCGAGTATTGTTTGCGGTGGTCGAGTATTTGTCGCCGTGTTTAAACAGGATTTGCATTGAAACTGGAAAATTGGATCCTACGGAGCGAGAGCGAAATTCGCGCGGAACGTTCGAAAATACTCGCTTAACTTATTTACGGAACGGGACAAAGAATTATTTTCATCCGATACTTTATTTGCTTTTAAAATTTTTACTGATGATCATATTCCACCACCGGGTGCCAGTCCAACAATAAGCCAGAGCTCGAATGCTGAATTCCTCCTCGAATTTTATTGAATTAGTACAAATAATATCTCTTATTATTTGGTGGTAATTAATATGTATAGAAATATAATTTATATGGAAAAAAAAATGCGGGACTAGAACTCGCACCCCTCGACATTCACGGCTGGGCGCTCCCACGAACGTGTGTGAGACAGACGTGTCAGTCAGGCGGCTTCGATGAATAATACGTGTTATAACTGGCACATACGAAAAACTATTAAAACTACTAACTAAATTACTAATAAAGACTGTTATAATACATCTACGAATGTCCGCGCGGACAAGAGGAGTTTGTTCGCTGAGAAAATCGTCAAAAAATGAGCCGAAAAATCTCATAATGAAATTTTCGGGAACTTTTTTAGACGGATTTTTAGTACCTCGTACGCGTCATGCTATACATTTCCATACATTCTACTTGTGACGAAAGTAATGTCCTTGCCTGTCCTAACCCTCAATGGCTATAATACGTAAAACTGTGTACAAGACGTTTAAGGCCATTAAAACTGTTTACCTGACACTCGCAATGACATCGTGAAATATTCTGGCAGTTGAAGATGTTAGTTAGATAAATGATGGAAGTGAAATCAATAACCCGATGAAATGATGACGATTGAAATATATATTTATTGATATGTAAAATTGTAAAGAACTGCTAGCTATCAAAGAAAGGGGGGGCTCATTATGAGTAGAATTTGTTTTTGATTTTATGCAATAGAAATTAAATCTAAGGAAGATCATCTTATTAACCCATAAGTGGATATTTAGAAGATAGCAGCAGTATAAAACAAAATCATTAGTTCCATATCACGGAATCATTTTATTCGCAATCGCTTGCAACGACAGTCGGTAACTGAGGTTTGACTGAACAGCTTTATATTGACAATAATAATAGAATTCTTATTGAATAGGAGTATTTTTTACGTTTAGTCAACTAGTTTCGCGTTTTGTTCAATTATATTGTTTTTACATTGCCCATTGTATTGATTTGTATTGTCTTGTCGTTCAATGTTTACTCGACGGAGGATTACTGTTTCATGACGTCATCAGGCATAAATGAAGCGTTGCAATTTGTTGAAGTATTTTGTCAGTTTTTTTTTATAGCTTCAAAATTCCTACTTGTTATTGAAATAGAATGTATTAAAAATTGTATGTAACATTCGCTTCCTAAATAAATAAATAAAGAATATTCACGTGAAAGTACCTCGGTAACAAAAAGTTTATCGTGAATTAGTTTAGTAGGTTTTGGTATATTTTTATTGGCCATAAGTCTAGTATTATTATTTTTATTGTTTGTTAAGTAACATACCTAGCAACTTTAAGTTAACTTATATAAAAAAGGACAAATATGTTAGAATAACTTAATTTTTAACCAGTCTAATTATTATATGAACACGGATAATCTAAAATGTGTATACTATAATACTTTTGGTTTTGTTAATTTTATGTTAATAAACAACAGATTTTATAATATGTGTATTGATTTCAGGTATTATCGGCGTTAGACATCCTCCAGCCGCCAAGCCTCGATTTCTTCCAAGAAATGTATC
>DVTA01000098.1:0-12316 GCA_018233265.1 Junonia stemosa | reverse complement strand
ACAGCTTTGATCCGTCGGCAAATTATTGCTAAACATTATTACTAGCATTTTTTATTTATATTATCAATTTTATGTTTTAATTTGTGTCTGTCATTAGGCAGTTTTATAAAAGTACAGTTTTTTCTCTCTGTCCTAAAAAAATAACAAAACTCTACTATAAATAATAGGGCCTAAATGGTATCAGCTGATTTGTTTTATATGTCAATAGCACCGGTTAAATCTGACCTGAACATTTTGTTTTGATTGTATTCCGAATTAAAAAATAAATAGAAAAGTCCCCCGAACCACCCTGAGCGGAACCACCAACTTAAGCGGATATTTCATCTCTTGACATTTCTCGCATTTTGAAGATTCGTGAATTTCCACGCGAACCAAAGACTTTTATAATTACATTCCCCTTCATTTTCTCTGCGAATAATAGTCCCTTGTGTGCCCTGGCTACAAAGTACGCTAAAATGTATCTATTTCGAAACCCACTTCTACTATCTCTACTTTACGCACAAATTCCTCTCGATCACAATTCATTCCGTCAAAATCAACGACTGTCAAACATGACACGTCAGCAAATGTCAAATTAGTAAAAGGAACGTCAGAAAGCAATAGCGCACTCAATCAAGCGCGTCACTCTTGTAGCGTATTAGCGATTGTCCCGCCCGGACGGCTTCCCTCGCCAAAATATTTGTCATCGGAATATTGCAAAGTAGGTACCGTTGAAAAGAAAAGTGTCATCTTCATGTCATGTCATAAAAATATACCTACATATGCGTTTAAAAAAACGTATTATACTGAAATAGTTGTTGGAAATTGATAAGATTTGTTTTATTTAAATTTATTACTGTGGCACACTCAATCAAGTACGTCGCTATTGTAGCGTATTAGCGATTGTCCCGCCCGGACGGCTTCCCTCGCCAAAATATTTGTCATCGGAATATTGCAAAGCAAACTTGAAAAGTGTCATCATCATATCATGTCATAAAAATATACCTAGGTACATATGTAGGTATTTAAAAAAACGTTTTATACTGTGCTAATTGTAGGAAATTGATAAGTTTTATTTTATTTAAATTCATTGCATGGAACATTCAATCGAGCGCGTCACTCTTGTAGCAATTGTTATCTCGCCAAAATATTTGTCACCGGTGTCGGAATATTGCAAAGTATAGTTAACAAGGATAGTGTTTATTTCTTATTTTTTTGTACGTGTCATCAATTATAAAAATATAATATTTGTAGTTGATAAAAATAGTTTTAGAACCTACGCTTAATTGGTATTACAGTTTAAAAACAGAAATAGTTTTGTAGTTCTAATTTACTCTAGCTATTCTATTTTGATGCACTATTTGTCGTGAAAACGTACTTTTTACTGGGTTTTTTCTTTGAAGATCATAACATACCTATTTATCGTCAACTGTACCAATCGGATATCAATTTCTATTTGAAAGCCGGTACGCGGTTATTAGATTTATGAAGCGTTGAAACGAAGAACAATAAGGTATTGTTCTAACGATTCACAATTGAAAGTAATCTTTCTATTCCACCGATACGAATTTATTTGATAATTCCACGAACAATGGCCGATACTCTGTTAGCTTATTATCGTGATTGATATTGATATGTAGGTATATCGATTTATCGGTTAATATGAGTTTATTTGCTCAATATACTTGTACTTTATATTTTTGCTTCAAATGTAGCCGTTTAAAGTGTAGAGGTAGAAATTTATCTTATTTTTAGAGCTTTTATACTTAGTAAAGATTTCTTTTGACTACTTGAAAACTTAGGTTTAAATATATGTATAACAATTGTGCCTCGAACATTTTTGTATAGAATTACTTAACAATAGGTATAGATGCTTCGTTATATTTTATTCGGGATAATAAAATTGTCCAAAGGAAATTGCACCTTCAGCAAAATAACCTATATGTGCTTGTCCTTAAGCTGAAAGCCCGCACCCTATCGTTACTATATTAATATTAAAAAATAATTACCCTCATAATGCAGAATTACAACATATACCCATAGCATAGTAGAAGTATGCAATGGAAAAACTAATTACGAAACGCAAAATCATTACAGCCACAGACTAAAAAAATGTCACAGAACCGCCGCCAACAAAACTCAAAAGGTCTAATAAAATCAATACACAGTTAAGAATAACACTCGTAAATCGATGAGGACACATCGATACATCAAATCCATTATGCGTGTCTAATAGATTTTTTTGGCGCTGGCCCATTCACTCACAGCGTGGAGCCTGAATGGCCATTGTGGCATCGAACCGACAAACTTTTATTTGTAATACCCTTAAATGGCTGTTGTCGGGATTAAGGTGCTTCATGCTTTGTCATGTCTGAGTGCTAGAAATCGACGAATTTTCTGTTACCTTTATTAGCTTAACGGTACAAAGGTTTCGCGTCACTTTAGCTGGTATCCTTTTGTGTGGGATTAAACACTTTAAATGGAGATTATGGTTATTTGGAGTGTTTGTGCTTGATGGACTTTTTGTAAATAATGTTTCATGTTTAGGTATCCACAGTATGTGAGTTGTGGTTGAGATGTTTTTAATGGGAAAATATTTCATTAGGTATTAAAATTTCTTGTCGCTTATAGAGCCTACTTAAATCTATTAGTTTATCTTTTTTATTTACAAGCTGAGTTAAACAGTAATTTAATAAAAAGATAACAAACGATTAACATTCCGAAAACCAACAAAAAATCAAAATAAAAGCACCCGTCAACACATCATTAAAACTTATCTAATTAAAATATTTGTCTCATGAAGCAATTATGAAAATAATAAATCCCGAACAACGACGGTAGCGACGGCACCCCACCATATATCTTTTTTATCGTCGCAGCGACGTGTTTAACCCGTTCATTGACAAAAGGTATTTAAATGAAGCTGTCGAGGAAATTATATTTACTGCTCCGCGACATACCGGCCAACCGTTAAATGCTCACGTGATTTCTGTTACCGTTTTAGATTTGTTGGTAATATTCGAACTGACATGTCGGTTTTGTATTTGTTGCTCCTGTCACTTTTTATGTGTCGTTACGGTTTGGCAAAGCGTTTTATGACTTTACGGTTATTATTGGTTATATTAATTTACTGGATTTTAGTTTTTGAGGAAGATATGTTGTGATTAAGCTTAGTGATAAAGCTTGATAGATTTAAGGCCACTTTTAGGGTTACGTGAGGTTAAAATGCTTGTTTAAAATCACTGTACTCTGGGACTTACTACTAAACAGTGTGTTTGAAAATTATTTTGATGAGATAGGGTATTTGCTGATTAGAAATACAAAAAATGGAAAACGGAGCCAATACCTGCCACACAAACAAGGTCATAACGCTAGCAATTTGTAGTTGTTTATTGAAGATTGATTGAAGACAAAAAATATATACGAGTTGGTACAATTATATGGCAAAAGTTTAATATTCAACCACACGTACCTTGTAACCTCCGTTCCATAAACGTCAATCATTGTCGTTTGTGTCGTTCAATGTTCATAAAGCATAGCACTGATAAATTTCATGTTGAGTATACCTATTATAGTTGAATCAATGCAGTCGGTTAAATGAGTAAAACCAGAGATTAATTAATTATGTTACAATACATCTACTAAAATAAAAGCAACCAAAAATTGACATGACGTTCATTAAACAAACCAGTAAGGATAAATTAAGCGTTCGTTAAATCTCCTCCGAGTTATTTATGCCAGCATCCGTCAACGAAACGTCTGCTAAGAGACAAATTAAACAATGCGACCGCGACACAATACGTAGAAAAAACATTCGGGTAATGATGTGCGAATCTGTCAAGATGGGTGTTTTAGAAAATTTATAGTGACTCGAGGGTTAGAAATAATTTTACACTCAATTTCAACAGAGATTTACTTAGTTAACTCTCACGACAGGGTACAGGGGACGGGGGGGACATGATCTGAGACTATCATCATCTATTGTCTTTTTAGAGCTTCTGAGGTAAACTGAAAATCCACGTTTTTATTATCAAGCCCATTAAATACTTAAAAGTGAGTTACATTTATTTAAGTAAATATGTAGGTGTGTAGAATGTACCTACATACAATAGTCCATGTATGATATAAATAGACATTTAAATTAAGAAGAAGTTTAGACTTTGGATAGACATCTATGATATTTATAAAAAGTTACTAAGTACACATCACCTCTGATTCAAAATTTGTATCTACCTGTCTTTATAATAACACATACAACATAAAAGAGAAAAAGACAACGTATAGTTTAGTTAAGATTAAAGAATTTTACAATTTATGCTTCTTTATTTACTTTTCTTTTGAAATATATAGTATCTTACGCACATTTATTATTAATTACATAGCCATTTATGGATTTGACATTTGGTATGTCTATGGCATGAGAAATTTCCATTAAAGCCTTATTAGTGCGTCACGAATGGTATGAAAAAATAATCATATTATTTATTGTAAACAAGCATCCTTCACAATTTGCCTTGTTTAATTTACTTAACTATCGTCAACAAAAAACCAACAAAGAAAATGTATATAAAAGGTATTTAAAATGCTGCGTACTCCACTTTGGAATAATGTGTAGAATAGATTAAAATAGAAGCAGTCAGTACTATAACTTGTATGGCATAAGCAATAAGAGTTAAAATCGCCTGAAAAAAAGGAAAATTGTATCAGTAATTGTTTTGGCTATAGAATGGACATAGTGTAATTTATTCAGGACATGTCTATTGCGGTTTTAAACTCGTCGAGTAAAAACAGCTCAAACGGCTTGACCGCAGGACGCTACGGTTTCCTGCCTTCCCCACAAATGACCTTTTAATACACTCGGCTATACATATTAATGGCCGTCATGAATCGATGATATTGACGGCGAATTATGTCATATAATTATCAAGATTGGAAACAGCTGATTGCTTCAACGAAGAAAGGTGCTGGCTATAATATCACTATTAGCATACTAAATAACGATTGTTACTCACGTCAAGAAAATGACATGAAATTTAACGTAAGTAGATAATAAAGTATGCTTTTATGTTCCAGAAATATCTTCATTTTGATGGATTTATGCTACCGTCTCTGTGCCTAAGTATAATATATTGAAGTACAGGTGTCAGGAACTAAACTGAAGGCCATTAAAATAAATCTGAGATATTGCACGTTTTCTAACGTTTATGACAAGTACTAGTTATTTGAAATCTGGCATTCGCACTGTAATAAATACTTCCAATACAACAAACGACAATTAAACAAATGACAAAAACATGTGGCAATTTAGAGCTTGAAGTGAGAAATCGTTAAAAAGACATTATTCAATATGCCCTTGCAAACTCGCTGGTTTTACAACTAACATTTGTATTTAAACGTTAAAAAAATTACATACATACATTTATATTTTCTCAAATAAAAACCATCAACATGTATCAGACAGACCAAAACAGAATATAAAACACATTTTCTTTATTAGGCCCAAAAATTAGTTAATTAACATTTATAAAAAAAAACCGTCATATTAACGGTAAAAATTTGTGTGAAATCAGATGTTAAATATAATTATTTTACTATATATTGATACGACATTTAAGGTTCGGGAAAATGCTAGGAAAAAGAAGATATTGATACAAGAGCTTTTGTAGATATGTATGTACCTACATAAAAACTTTTTTCTGCCATCTCTTAACGTTTTATCTGCCATCTCTTAAGTAAATGTATGTGCGAACGAACTAACATAATAACACGAGGAAAGGGCAAGGTGGTACCGCGCCGGTCAATTTCACACGATATGATTCACTGGGTTCAGTCAATCATTATAAGGCGAATAAACATTATATTACTTAATTGTATCGGTATTCCCTACACCGTCATGTCATGAAATATGCAACATATCATAATTGTTAATAGATAATTGTTTTTGTCTTTTTACTTCAATTTTCTTCAATAACAAAAAAGTTCGTCAGAGTCAGATCACAATTTAGAAATAATTTATTTCAGTTTATTTTACATACTTATATTTTTTTATTTAAGATTTACCGCTTTTTAAACATAGATCGCATCACTCAAAAGATCTTCCGTTTCAAAAAGTCTAATATATCCTCAGATCCTTAAAGTGCCTGATTCGGACGTCATTAATGTCATCAGAATGGGCTGTGGTCGGCTTCTGTGTTTATAGATAAAGTTTATCGTTATGGGAAATTGGGTCTTCGGTTCAAGGGTGAGGGGTGATAATCGCGTGGTAGTCAGCGTGGTGTATTTGCAACTCATTGCATTAGCCGGGCTTGTTAGTGGCGGCGCGGGCAGCGGTAATGAAGGCAAGATGCAAGTCACGAGGGTAGAGGCGCCGCGCCGTCATCGCGCCCTGTCAATACTTGATGCCTCGACAGCGGAGAAGGTTATTTTCAAAGACGTACCACTAATTAATACCCACTACTCGATAAGAAGTGAAGCGGCAACTTCTTTGTTCTACTGTCGACGCGATCTACCAACACGGTTGCCTATTTGTGTCGATGACGTTCGGACGAGGATATTTCGTCAAGGGCTGCTTTTAGATTTTTTTTCTTATTGTAGGAAAATGTAAGCGCAAAATAAGTGTTGATTGTAAGCGCATGAGGAAAATGGGGAGAATTGTTCCAATAAATGATTAGTTTTAATAAATTTAACTAGAAAAATGCATACTTTATCGAACTAATCATACCTACTAGGAAACAATAAAATTATGGTTGATTGGAATAAATCTGCTATTTGTCACGTATAAACTGGGTGGGTATTAAACAAAACTAACACAGAAGTATCTGTCTATGCTTGTATTATTCCTGTATTATATTTAGTAACTTTCTGTATAAATAGAGGTATAGTGTGGTAGAATAGTAACTAAGCTCCGTTACTATTGTAAGTATTTTTAAGTAGTCTAGAATGTATACAGGGTTTAAGAAGTCACCACACACACACACACACACATAAACCCTAAAATCAAAACATTATTTCGAACAACCAGATCAATAAAAAAACATTTTTTTTTCCAAGTGTCACAGCGAGCGTTAAAATAACAATTAATTTAGCACGTTGTTGCTCTCAAAGAAAGGCGTAGGCCCCCTGAGGCGCCGCCGTCACTTGAACTAGTCTGCCTCGTCGAACGGCCGGAACAAATGCGATATGAACCGCTGTGACTCGACCATCTAGATATTGACTAATTCTGTTCGATTTCACAACGTTAAGATTGACTGAAATAAAGTTTAAATATCACAAAGATAGATCATTAAATAGGTATAAATTATATACGTTGTATATTTTTGTCTTTAAGTAGAAATTTAACGCCATTTATTGCAGAAGAGCAGAAATATTTATGTCTTGGAACATGGATATATGTATTTATTTTATGTTCGACCTTATAAAAATCTCATAATGCTTATTAACTAGGATGAATATATTGTCTTTTATAAGTATCATCAATTATAAATACTGATTCACTATATGTAAACATACTACATATACCTACACTATCCATGAAGAAGAACATTCGGCCGAAAAGCCGGATATATTTTCTTTTTTCAATAAATTGTTGATAAAATATCGCACTTACATTTAAACCTTAACTTTACATAGTTAGTCCAGGATATAAGTTCAAAATTCACTGTTGAAAAAGAAACATATGAAAAAACAAACACACTTACTGACACTCAACGTTCGCATCTAGGTACAAGTTTGATTTATTTTTCATAAAATTATTTTATATAATAGGTAAAGTAACAAGTGATCCTTTCATCACATAAATCCGCAACAAAACCAACAGTAACCATGCACATGTCCCATTATGTCCGTTATAAGTACTATCGGAAATTGCAACTATCAACTGTAGCATCCGGCTTTTAACTGTAAATTTTCCGTTGGCAATTTGTTATTGTGTAAGACTGACGGATTTAAACAAATACTGTTTCCTTGACCAAATGACTGCTAACTTTAATTGCTTCTGCCTGGGTGATCTATGTTTTCACTAATGAAGTAGATAATTTAGGTTTATTTTGAGAGAGAAGTCAAAAGCTTATTACCATATACTTTGAACAAAACAAAAATTGTCGATGTCGTATAGTTTATCTATCGTTCATTGACTATTATTTTTTAACTCCTGCTGTCAAGTTTTTGGTACATATTTTTAACCCCGATGACCCCGAGCCGATTTGGATCCAGATTTTTTAATTTGAAAGAAGGGTTTCTAGCGATGGTTCTTAGACATGTTGTTTGTTACACTAAATATTTTAAATATTTTGTTACATTACATTGTTTCAAGATTTTACTTCTCACAACAAATTCACACTGCGTAAAATTAACAAATTGACATTTTAAATGAAACGACCCGAAATCCCAGATAGTTGATATTAGAGGGTCGTAATGGTACCATTAGCTCCCTCGCAGATATTTTATGTCCTCCGCGACGCAGGCAAACCGCCATGAATACTCCGCACTTCACTCGAGGGCTTTGAATCGCGCCTGCCATTAATGGTCACAGTGCTCACATTGTTGATCTCTCGAAGGGTCCTCAGTTAATTGTTAATCTTTAAAAGTATACGAGTTTGAAGTTACGTATCTCTAAACATGTCTTATGCACGTATGCACAATTATCTGTTAGGTATGATGAAGCCGTCGCTAGAGCGATGTGGTCACTGCGGTCACTCCATTCAGCACGTCCGATGTTACTCATTCATAACCGATCCAAGCCGCAACTTGCCACTCGTCGTAGAACAATTTTGCATACAGTTTAGAACCAATTGCGGTTGCAATTTATTAGCATTTAAGCGTTAAATGCGTCAAATTCAACGTTAATAACTTAATAAAGTACGAGTATTAGGAATTAATCGGGAACGGTCCGATAAGATTTACGAAATGGAAACGAATGTGATGTACTTAGGTGGTCGCGTGGCTGAGACCGCCCGCTGCGGCCGACACTGCGCTATGCTAATTCAATTGTGTTATGAGAGCGGATAGCGGCGAGCGATACCATCGACTCCGCCCGCATTATCATAATAATGCGCGAGTCACCTCGCAGACGCGCCTTGACGGTGTCGACATGCTCGATATCCGATCCACAAACGATACATGACTACAGAAATAAAATATGCACTACAGCTTGTAAGCCTTGTTACGGCGTCGCTCGAGTCGCCAGAGAATATATTTTAGAGCGATCGCGTTGAGTCACGGAAAGGCATCTAATCGATTCGCAGAAGTGTGAAAAGTGGCGAAAGCGGTTCTCATGGAGCGTCGCCCGCGGGTAGCGCTCCGATACTCACAGTTCTTGTCGACGATTACATTCATCTAGCGGGATGCAAATTGAATTATGGGACTTTTTGTGGCCTTTCATTGTTTAATATCACCGCTTTGTTCTTGCGCCGCTCCGTAAGTACGTGACGATCGAACACTCAGCGCCTTGTAATCGCCGCTATCTTCTCTAACCCGCGCGCCGCAATTGTTCCGTTGCACTTTGTTCGTGACGGCAAATTATAGTGCTTTATTTTATTACTTGCCTAATTATTGCTATTGTTACAAAGGACTGTGTTCTTCTGTAACTGATTTAATTACATTATTTTTATATGTTTTTTTATCTTTTCGTTTCGTTTGATAGAGACGTAACTCAATATTTAAGCAAAAAAAAGCGAAATATAATAATAATGATATTTTTTTATAAAATTTTGAATTTGAGTAATATTGCAAGGTTGTTATTAAACTAATGCTTCGTTTGTAAATTGTAACTACTATATGTTTTATTGGCGACAAAGGACGTATAGGATCTTGTGGGCTGTTGTAAGAATAATTGCTCATAAATAAATAATAACTCTTAACTAAGAATTCTTTCTTGCACTGAAACATCAATAAAAAATATATGTACTGGTAAATAATACGCAACAGTACCTATATTTTTATTGCATCGCATGAAATGTCACTATAATTGCAGTTGCTTTATTTGACATGTGTCGTTGTGGTTTCTTTACGTTTGAACGTAGATAAACGACAAAGTATTAACGGTTCAAAAATTAAACGGCATATGTAATGTATAAGACATTAACTGCATAAAAAGTCAGAGCTCACAATAGTGACTGTGAAAGCCTCCGGCGGCGTGTTCGGAACATTTTATTTGTTTGTTACTATCATAAACGGAGCTAATTATTATAATTTCATTGAAAATTATTGGAATTATCTTGCTACCAAAAAATACGTGAATTTAAATGGAGTTTAACGATGTTTTCTCGGAACTGCAGAGACGCGGCCGAAGGCGATGTCGAACCGCACGCAATGTTGTCAGAATTATTTTGCAACAACCTTGAACTTATCTTTACTTTTGAATATGAACCAATAAGTTTTTATTGAAAGTTTACACAATATATTTTTGTTGTTAGGTATAAGTGAGGCAGGAAGAAAAATCTAAAACGGGTCTTCTATTTCTATACCTATTTTCCTTTTTGCTTAACTCTATTTCCTACTTCAGAACTCTTGCTTAAAATGTTGTATACTTAATTCTAATCCACTTCAAAATACATCCGATATATCAAAGTCCTTGTCAATGCAAATATCCTTTCACTTTCAAGAGTCAACATAAAAATCCAATACTTTTGCGACTACCTCGTATCATAACACTGCAGTGATATGTTACAGAACAAAGAGCTATGGAAGAGGATCCCTTGTTTCCATTTCGTCGCTCGTTTTTTACCGAGTCTCAGAACTGGTTTATCAAATTGGTGTTCCTATTATCTGTACTCCGTCGGTGAAGGTCGACCGACACTTCACAATTTTGGAGCAGATTCCGTCACGCAAAATATTACTAAACGTTTTTATAGCTGATAGAATTTCAAAATTATTATAATTAACGTTGTAACTCACTTTCTCAACAATAAAATAAAGGCCTGTAATTTCTGATAACTAAAAAAAAATGTATGTCACAAACACCAATGATATTATGACTGATTAAGTGCAGTAACGTATGTATAAGGTACGTATGGCTATTTTACAAGCATGGAACAAATATTTTTTGTGGAAAGCATCATCTTTAGCGTCAGTTAAAACGGCCCTGGTGAGTGAAGGCGTGAAACCGCGCTAGTTATAATGGTCATTAGACCGCTTCACGCGCCCACATGGCGGTCTCGAATTGTGCCGGCAAATTATTTATTTAAATGGAAATTATCGACTTGTGACGTCCGCTTTTCACGCGCATGTGTGTTTAATTCGACCGACATATGTGTTAGAGGGTCTAGTTTTTGTGGTCGGATTGAAATCGTCACGGTCTATTGACATATTCGACTTTGAATGTTTTGGGCCTTTTGTTTGAAGTTTCATATTCATGATCTTCTTGTAACTTGAATATACCCAGAGTTCAGGATAATTTTAATGTCGCGTATTAAAACTTGATATTTACCTATACAAGGCACCTTAAAAGAATGTTACTTATAATAGTTATGTAGGTACCTAAACCAACTTATCAAGTTTAACTTTTTTATGATGAAATTTATTGTAGGTTTACCTCTATCAAAATAAGGCTTATTTACCTGTTATGTGTTAATAACTTAACTTTTAATTAGTTCTCATATTCTCAAAAGATAAATAAGAAACTTCGTGACCATAATCAGAATAATATCTGTTTATAGGTACTTCATTATGAAATTGAATTAAAATCAAATTTAATAATTTTACGTTTTACGTACATACATGCATGCAGTCATTAAAACCACAAGTTAAGTAAATATGAAGACTGTCGTAATGAACGGATACAGTGACGACATTTTAAGGAAGGCTATTTACAATAAGACTTTTGCCGTAATCATATATTATGTACCTACGTATGTGAAAAATTCGATAGGAAGAAAATAAAATAGTCATATGTTCACAACCAATTGCCCATACGATAACAATGACATTATCCATAGTGGTTAAGGTCATTGTTATTGTTTGGAAAAAAGCTTAGCGCAGACAAAAATCGTAGATCATGATTAATATTTAAACCAATACCTACAGATGTTCGTCATAATACATCGAAACTTCATCCATTAACGCAGCAAGCATTTGTTGCGCCGATTTCTCACTTTTCACTTTGATTCTTGTTTGCATTTTTCACTATAGACATCGTTGCTACTTACATAATATGATAACTCAATGATATTCTATGAGACTGTCGTACGACTGTCGTAGCGTGAATAGTCCGTCTACAGTCGGTCATTCGCGTGTGATGTCGGCTAATGTGGAAATAATGTCTTTCCATCATTATCTTTTACTTAATCCTCAACTACGTGAAGTTTTACAATAAAACCTTGTTGTATAAACTTAAAAAATC
>DVTA01000097.1:0-12331 GCA_018233265.1 Junonia stemosa | reverse complement strand
AAAATATATAAATCCGAACGAAGATTTAAACACGAAACTTAGGATACAGCAATTCTACGCTATTTTTGTCGGCTATCTGTGGGATTATCATTCTTAAAATAAGATTGATACAGATCGTTGAACTTTGTTGGAACTATTAAGACTTAAGATACTAGCAGAATAGCACCGGTGTTTTACATCTGCGTGTAAGATTCAGTTTTAATAATAATAATCAAAAGCAAAAAAAAGGTCTAAATCGATCAACGATATCAACTCAACGATGATAAATAGAAAACAAACACCACATACCATAACAAACAAAACAAACACAAACTTTCACACACAACAATCGGAACACAGACGCCTTATCAAAATCATTTTCAAACCGACAGATGTCATCATAGCGGCGATAGCATCGCGTACGAGATTATCAAAACGTATAAAAACAAAAGCAAGGGTGTCGACCCGGGAAACGATCCCGGTCTTCACGGTCCGATCCTCCCCGCACGTGCTGTGCAAGACTCATACATATAGGGTTGCCAGATAGACATAAGTGTCTTCCCAGAATTGTCCAGGATTTGACTGTTAAAATCCGGAACAATTCTAGAACAACACAGTGGCGGAATTATAGTGGCGGAACCCGATCATGGAAGTGCTTATTTGGCTAAAAAAAAAGGTCATTCATCCGGATTTTTTGATACCGGGACAACAGGGCTTAATTGCTGGACACGGGACGGGACGAGAAATTCCAGGACAATCCCGGATTTCCCGGACATCTGGCAACCCTACATACTTGTATTTCTCCGGTATTATGATTCCGTTAGGGCACTTCCATACAGGGGCGAGACGCCTGTGGCGCCAGTGTGGGTAAACCTTTTTTGTCCGCGCGCATGCTAATCGCACTGCATAATTGCTTTTTAGAAAGTTACGTGTTTTCTACGTCTGCTGCTCATTTTTAACGGTTGATGTAGTTTGTTTATTTATTGATAAACAATAATAGATGTTTACTATGTATTGATGGTGATTTGTTACCGTTTGTTATGGAATTGCTTCGCGGTCAATCGGAGTATAAACAACTTTTTTTACGTTGGAATAAGGAAATAAATTATTGATAATAGTTTAATCATTATAATCAATAAGTATTTTATGTGTTTTGTGAAATTTTCTAATTATAATAACTAACATGGAATATGATGATTAAGTACATATACAGCGTGGCTTTAAGAAAACAGTTTCGTATAATAATGTTAAAGGTCTGCGTTTTTGCCGCGGCAGCACCCGAACCGTATCGAATCTATTCCAACTAGATATTCCGCCATGTTGCCTGCGCACGCGCCGCTGAGCGCCGGCAAATTAATACATGCCCTTCCAGCTTTTCATTAGTGCTCAGACGTGTTTTTGTACCGATGTACGGGTGTTTTTAGATCGACGTCGGTCGTTCGCTATAAAGCTATGGGATGGTTGGCATTGTAACACATAGCCGCACGCGACGGCAGCTATTCGGAATATCCATTTGATGTTCCTTCCACTTTAGATGTTTAATTTTAGACCAGGAAAGTGCTTTTGGTTGGTTTTTGGTCGTTTTGGGGATAAGCGAAATCTTTCGTGTGAAGCGCTTGATGGATGTTCTTTTATAGAAAAGGACATCAAATAAATACTAGTTTTGCGCTAACTGCTAAATACGTTTTGATACTAATATTTCAGTAACTACATTGTATATGTCATTTTACAGAGCTTAAGTAGAAGTATGATTTAAATTGTAAACTATTGAAAGCGTATTATTAATAGTAGTTACATAGAAAATATCTAAGACACACAAATTAGATACTGGTTATTAAAGTCCTGTCTAATAGTCTGAAAGTGAAAGTATGCCTTTTTTAAGTCGTTTTTCTCTGACCAAGCCAAATCAAGCGATTGATATCAAAGGCTTTAATGAAGACATAATGAGAATTGTCCAAACAAAACTTTGTACCGATTTAAATAGGGAATTCGAAATTGCTGTTTTTATACCTACCTGAATTATTTTTAGCAAACATAGGAAAATAGTACGGCGCCTCGAGCTATATCTAGTTAAAATGTAATTCCTTCGGCCGTTATCATTTTATACAATTAATTGTAACTCGACCAAAACGTTTCCGAGAAATCACACGTAATTGAAGGCCACGTTAATTAAATCAAATCATTAATTCGAAGCACTCAAAGGACCACCCGAAACTTAATCACAATGGCCGGCCGGCGGTAGATTGCAAATGTCCAATAAGCCGAAAGCTCGTCCGATCACCGAGTCACTCGATTAAAAGTCGTTCGATTAAAAGTGAGTCGATTTAAAATTGACCAAACGAAACGCAGGCGCATTCCGGCGAGGTCGTCAACCGCTCCTCGAGCCAAAGACGATATATAGGTATATATATATTTTTTCTCACCATTTACGATAGTGGATTGACAATCGGGCGCAAGCGTTAAGGTTTACCGTCGAGCTAACCTCGGTGCCTTTGCTTTCGTAATCTTAATGTAATTTTTGACAGCTCTGTTATGACTGGTTCAGCTTTTTTTTTTAGTTTAGTCTTTATACCCATCGCAATAGCTTCGACTTTGTTTTTTCTCCTCGTAATGATGGCTTTATTACTCCGAGACACGATGCGAGGTAGACGGGTTTTTTACTCAAATTACATTTACACTTACTCAAAGATTAAAGTAATTTTATTGGGTTTTCGACTCGCCGCCGTTGATCGCTTGTTTATCCTCGTACGAGTGCTTAGTTAATGTACCGTGATTTATTTAGATTGTTGTTTTAATAACGATTATGAGTTTTTTTTTAGTTGTGAATGAGTGATGTTAAAGTCAATCAATTGTGGTGCGTAATACATAACCTGTTTAGACGTACGTATGGATTTTGCCTGTCTGTACGTAGGTATATTGATACTTGTCTTACACATCACTGACGTCACTTTATAGACGCATATAAACGCATATAACTTTTGAAAATATAGTCCTTAGTACTCAGTAGTATTCTTGAATCGGTTCATTCAGACGGACAAACAAACAAACTTACCTTTACTTTATATATCTTTTTTCTATTATACATTGCATTAATTCGTTACACTGACCTTTAGAAGGCGATTAAGATAATAAATCGCGAGCGTTTCATTCCATCGCAGAAAGGACGTTGAATTTCCGTCGGTATGAAATTTAATGAAATTTAATGAAATTTAATGAAATCTAGACCGTTGTTTCGCCCTCAGTAGGTCGTGGTGCGATCCTCGGATAGATACGAGTTATGAGTCTGAAATGAGGACCGAAAGAATAGGGTTGTCAGTATAAAAAGATATTTAAACATTTTTTTCAACAGCCTAGGTACCGTTATTATTTTATATTGTTACATTATTATGATAGAACCTGTAACCTCACTACAGAATATCGTAAGTGAGAACAAAGAGCCCCTTCCCGTTGCTTTCCTTACATACTATCCTATTTCTTTAGTTGATTTTTTTTTTATTGGTAATGCACTTGTAGTTCCTTTGGTGTTGCAAAGTTTATGGGCTCTTAACATCAAGTGACTTATCTTCATTTGATAAATGTAGTTTCTGAAGAGGTTTAATAAACCGATTATGCCATAGTTGTCCTTTAATATAATACCTATAATTAAAGGTTCACTCAATTAGTATTAAAGATCATACGTATCAGCCCTACACCACAAAATGTGAAGTCATGGTCATCCAGACAGGATAATGGGCTAGGTGTGTCGTCGCTACCTTCGTTCGTATCGCCTATGATTTACCGAACATTGGCCAGGGGAGGTGTTGGCTTATTAATTTGTACACTTGACTTATCGGCCCACCAGGTGTCGGCAGTGGCCACAAATGTCCAGATAAACAAATAATGCCTTATTACTCTTGGGACTTGTTGGGTAAATAATGAATTTCACTAGAGCTACCAACATAGGTAGGTATAATATCTATATATATAAAAAAGAATTGCTGTTCGTTAGTCTCGCTAAAACTCGAGAACGACTGAACGGATTTATGTTATATTGGTCTTAAAATGTTGGTAGAGGTCTAGGGAAGGTTTAAAAGGTGAGAACCATTCAAATAATTGCCGGGAAACCTCTAAAACAGCCCTTTCTATTTCCCATACAAACATTCTAAATTGAGGCAGTATGAAGTCTGCCGGGTCAGCTAGTAATAATAATAATTATTTGTAGGTAGTTTATAAATAAAGTTTTGGTTTTCTAAAATGTTGTTGTGGATAATACAGTGGGCGCAATTTGTTGGATAAAAAAAGTCTATTAGTTAATGCACTATCAAAAAATGTTCGATGGGAAGCCACTTTGTTTTCATTGCAAAACGATTGAGGAGTATTAGTCGCCAAAAAGCGGCCGTCATTGACGGCACCACCATCTTAAGAGGATAGAACAAACCGTTCAAAGGTATTTGCGATTGTCGTGTCGTTACTTGAATAGTTACTTTATGGGGGGAGTGAAGGGATCTTTATTTTGCCCATGCACGCAATTTCAAAATTTTATTTCCTTTAACTAAGCCGCTTCTTTATAATTGAGCGTAATAAAGTTTTTTATCTAACTCCTCTTTACGTTATTTAATACTTTACGAACAGCAGGTAATGCATTTAATGTCTCTTTTTGTGTTCCTGTACTCCCTTGGGGCGTGAATCTCTTAATCGGTTCTGACAGGTGATGAAAAGGTGACGTATCCTATTACTGTCCCGTGGGTCACATTGTGACGTCATCAAGTGACGAAACAGGAGCCGCCTTAAAAAACGTTAAGTACTCTTTGATATGACATTGCATTATTATAGTTCTTAATACTTCGGTTGTTGATTTGGGTGTAAATAAATGCAATAATAAATTCATTTGGGTTCTTTTAAGATAAAACATGTTGATATGTGATAACGATTTTATAAATTAAAATCTTCGTAGATATATGAGTATATTTTAACACAAAGAGCAAGCACCACTGAATTTCAGTAACTGACACATATTTACTGAAATATGTGTTGTTTACCTACGTACTACATAATTAATTATTTTTGCGAGCCCACATACGATTGTATCTGGTAGTACGTCGTATAAACTTTTGATCGAACAGGAAAAGATGCTTTTGTCCATCTTTGGTACATTACGCATATTACATAGATACTCCATAGAGAAGTCCATACCCAAAGAACAATACTTCATTCGTAAACAGATCACGCTAATATCATTCATAAATCGTAACCAAAGAGGTTATTATCCTCTGCGGGTGTTTCGCCTGTCTAATCATCGTTTGGCGGTATGCAATGTGCGTAGTTCACACCATGCTTTACGGCGTCCGTACGTGGGCAGGCACTTTAGCGGTCAAGGGCGTACCGTCCGTCGCCAAGGTCGCGCCATCATCCGAACGACGAATTTCGCGAAAAAATTTACTCTAAAACGTTATTAGGCCACCCTTTGTAGATCACTCTTATGGTAATTATCATAAGGCACATAATCGAAGCAAAAGGTAGGCGTTTAAGACGTTTCGGAAGTAAGTATTCGTAGGAATACTTAGAATACTTATATATGCTAAGTCTCGGTGTTTAGGGACATTGCCATTTGGATTTTTTTTGTTTTAAATTCTTTATTATTTGTGTAGATGTGTGTGTGTGTGTGTGTGTGTGCTTGTGTGTGTAGATGACGGTGGACGAATTTACGTCGTTGGACACGTTTATCAGATGATTCGAAATTCCTTTATCCATTATTTCGCAATTTGTGAAATTGTGCAATATTGTATCTTTGTGATAGGTACAATATTGCGCAATATAATTATTACGAAATTGTTGTATTTCATCGTGTGACGTTTTGATAAAAATGTGCTAAAATTAATACCAGTAAAAAATTCACACAGTAACAATTATAACGTCTGTTTGCTTTTGTATTTGTCAAATGTAGAAATGATAATATACAAATTTTAAAGAAGCACATTTTATGAAACGAAAGAAAAATAATGAAATATGACTCGTAGCGGAGCTAATTTCACGCTCGCGGCATCAAAAGAAAAAGCTCGTTATATACGAAATTACAGTTTTTCAATACAAAAACACTATAAATAAATCACAACAAGTGCATCACACTTACACTGAGTTATCGCTATAGCATCACCAAAATGTATTACTGAGACGGCGTGATTAATCTTAAAAAAACGTGACACAGCAAAGTCGAGAGGATGGTCCTATTTTACATGCATCAGAGGTTTTGGCGACCATCCAGACCATCACCTTGGGACTAGGTGATGTTATCAAAGGAAATCAAACGACGATGTGTGAGACACAGCATCCTTAAGACGCATCTGATTGAGTCCACTTTGCATTAAATCGTACGTGTATGAAACTCGACACTTAATACGGTGGAGTAAAAGAATAATAAACGAGTTGATCATTTTATTTTCACCGCAGCCTTGGCAGTGAGCGTATTTATCCAAGTCCTTATATTACTCGGTTTAGCTCTCGCATTCGGCTTTCGTTTGCGGTTTTTGGATATCGTTACCGTTTTAGCTCGTGATGCTAAAATGGACGCTCTTGAAAAGTCCTATGGATATTTTTGTATCTGACTGAGCCGAGATGGCGGTGAAGAAAAACATCGTGAGGAAACCTGCATGTGCCGGAAGAAATTCTGACACATGTATATCCGATCCGCAGTGGAGCAGCGTGGTGGATTAAGCTCCATACTTTCTCTCTAATAGGAGGAGAGGCCTATGCCCAGCAGTGGGATATGTACAGGCTGTGTTACGTTTTTTTTGTTACGACTGATTTATTTGTACGTATTTTTAAATTCGGTGTAGCGTAGTGTGTATTAAAAGTATTGTCGATGGAATCAATCGCTATCGCTTGGGTAGGTATAACTTCTAAAAGTTCTTCTATTAGTTTATCCAGCCAGGTAGATAATCCTAAATGGATTTTCGTGAACTTTATCACACCTTATAGTAGCGCTGTAGACAATAAGGATATAACATTATAACATTATCATCAACTGTCCTATAAATTCATGTCCTATATCTTAATTATATTAGGAAGCACGCCATATTACGGTGGACGGTATATAGTTGTGTTTTGGCCTGGGAAATGAAAAAAATCCCAGTAGAGTCGTAAAACTATCTCTCTGTCACAAAATTCACGCAAAGGAAGCCTGGGACGAGATCGTTAAAAATACATTACCTTTTATGGTGTTCCCTAGCTTTTGAGTTCGTGTTTTAGATTCATAGATATTATGGTGACATAAAATAAAATGTTTTGTATTAAAAAAAACCAGTATGTGTATACGTTACATCTTGTTAAACATGAAATTGATGTTAAAATTATTTTGCCTTTTTATTTTTTACAAAAAATGTGTAATCATTTTTGAGGCTTATTCAAGTTTGTTTTTATGTCAGCCTTTATTAATCTTTATTAATAGTTCATTAGTTACTTGAACTTTTAGTACAATTACTGTATATTCAGTTAATCTATATTATATAAAAGAAAGTCGTGTTAGTTACTCCACCTATAACTCAAGAACGGCTGAACCGATTAAGCTGAAAATTGGCAGGGAGATAGTTTAGAGCCAGGAGACGGATATAGGATAAAAAAAGGACAAAAAATCTGCTTATTTATTGCCATTAAGGCGGAACAAAGTTCGCCGGGTCAGCTAGTTTATAATACAATATTGAAATGTTGCATTGTAACAAAGGTTAGCGTTAACGTACAGACAAACAAGTTTCAATATAATATTATAGATTCCCCCGAGTTCAAGGATGACCGAATGCGAGTCTCCGAGCCGTTGGTTTTATTCTGTTTCATTTGCATAATGACTGTATCTTGCCTTCGTGATATATTACTTTTATTTGCAAGAGAAATTACACTCGTACTATTGGAAATAGTACGTTAAAAACTATAAAATATATTGGCGCTTAAATTTCCTTGCGCGGAGAAAAAAAGCGGTAAAAAGTTTAGGATCTAAATATTAACTTTTAACGCTCTACTGGTAATTGTTTCGAATTGTGCATGTTTTTACGTCACGCTGACGTTATTAAAGTTGGATTCGGCGATCGCCAAAATGAATATTTGTATAGACCTCTATATTTGCGGTTACTATTCACTCTTTTGCTCATATAAAACATACTTATGTATGGGCTTGAAATAAATGCACCGACAAAGATATTGTTTAAATACTAATGTTTTGACGAAGTAATTTCAATTTTCGCATAAAACTTTACACTACAATAAATTGCGACACAAATGTCGACATTTAACGGGGTTTTTGTGTCAACACTGATATCGTGACAGTTGATTAACTGTCTCAACTGGAGACACTTCTTTTTACACACACAGACACGAGAATTGTTTACCTACGATATACCGAATCATGACTACAAAACTATTAATATATTAATGTTAGATTGTCGCTCGGTTGTAAGACATATTGTAGACAATACTAGACTGGTCTGTGTGGCCTGTAGTCTATACGCGTTGTTACTAAAAGTTTGCCAGATGAATATTAATTTATTTATTACTCTTATGGGTCATATTGTTATTTTCTATAGTCTGTGAACAACCGAATTATCTACTACAGATATATGATTTTTCAAATTCAACTCCATATGACTCAGCTAATCGCAGTCAAATGAAATTTCTAGCGTTTACAATATTTGTATAGATTATAAAATAATCAATATTAATTAGCAAGATTAAAGATGACGTATGAGACGTGACAGTCATTGACCCGAGTTTTCTTTAACCGTTTGGCCGTATTACAGGAAATGTTGGCAAACTATCGGCAATGCCTAAAAATACCGTGCGATGGATATTTTTATAGTGGCCAAATATAATCTAACTCATGTACCGGCTGTAACATTGCCAAATATTGTCTATGGTTACAATTTAATGTTATAATGATTACATTAATTCGAGAAATTTCTTTGCGAACTTATTATAGGCGCGCGGAAACGTGATGTGAGTCAGTGAGTTTAAAGTGATGATTGTAGGTTCATTACCGGCTTTGCACGGTTGATTGATTGTTTATACTTTATTCTATACTATAAGGTTTTAATGAAAGGGTGTTATTACCAATGTAGTATAAAAGAAAGTCCACCGACGCGTCTTAAAAAATAATAAAAAAAAAATCTGATAAAAAGTCGATAGTAAAAGCTAGTAATATATTATAATAACAAAATTTAATATAATATATTCCCTAACTCAGTATCGTCTGGGAAAATATTAGGAGTCTCGCGATATCACGCTCATCTGAATCGACATGGGGCGCTTAGAATTTATGATGAAAGAAATAAAGTAACTTACATGCGAATGTACATACATACGTATATGAGTATATCCTGAAGCCATAACACTATTTCAGACGCGAGATAATAGAAATTTCGGGCCTGTTTTTTTCTTTTTTATCTAACTCTTATGAAGTCCAAAAGTTGTCTGATATGTATTTATATGTCATACGTCGGCTCGTATTAACTCCATAGCTAAGCAGGTTACTGTCGCTTAATTTTTAATTACCTATTTAAAAAAAATACTTCAGTATACTAACTGTATATGGCGTATGTGTTAACTACGGTAACGTGCGCATGCGCTTATGAATACTGATCCAATTCTATCTGTCGTAGACTCGTAGCGTTATGATATACAAATTTCTTTACACATAATAATGATATTTTTTAAATTGATCCGCTGAACATTATTAATTTGAGGCCAAGAACAATTTACAAACCAACAATTTAGTAATGCTTTTACTTTATAGTTTTAATGCAATATGTGATTACAAATTACTTTATACTTTATATAACTACCTGAATCTTCTTCGTCTATTCCAACGTTTTTTGTTAAATAAAAAACTATTGAAAGCCGTCTAGTATTCGGGGTCAATGTACGTTCATAACATGATATCTTCCAACGTATTCCTAGGGCTTCGGTACGTCACAGTAATCCTTTGCTTGTACATTACGGGTTCAAGGTTGTCTAGCGAACGCTAGAGGGCGTTGAAGCCAAGGAATTTGGCGTATATCTGGCGTTAGGGTTGCCAAATAGAAACTTATCAAATCCGGGACAATTCTAGAACAACTAGTGCCAGAATTATTGTGGCGGAAACCTATCATAGAAGTGCCACTATAAAAAAGGTAAAAAAGGTCATCCATCAAGGTTTTCGGATTCCGGGATAACAAAGCTTAACCTGGACAGGGGAACAATTCCGGGACAATCCCGGATTTCCCCGTCATCTGGCAACCCTATCTGGCGCCCTTTGTACTAGCATAAAACAAGATGACTCCGCTCTTTCTCTTGTGGAGATATGATTGAAATATATGTGTATATATGTATGATTTAGGATGGTTATGACGTTATGCGTTATTCAACGATTTTTGTTGTAGTGTGCGTATTTGACTGTTTATAATATAATATAGTGTTTAGAAATGATAGTAGGTACCTTGTGGTTTTTATTATTAAAATGATAGATTGATTAATTTTCCTTACATTAAGATATACGTCACTGATTTTTAGACTTCTTTTTGATAACATACTTAATTTGTATAACTGTATCTATTCAAGAAATTATGGCAACATTTCGCACCCGTAAAAGAAGAGTCAACTAACTCAAAATATCTACCACTTCTAAAATTGCTCTAATGTCTAAAGCTTTAAAGTGCATTTTCAGGTACACACATTTTTGACTTGGTTGACTCTTCTTCTAGGGGTGCGATATGTAAAATTCATAAACGCGATTTAAATCCGTTTATAATAGTTTTATTTCAATGCGTAAAAAATCTAGACGACACAATAATTTTACTCCATAAAATGGAGTCTTAAAAAAGTAACTTGTTTCTAACCAATTCTCAACATGAGGAGGTTCTCAATTTGACGTCTGACATTTTTTTTAACATATACCGTAAAAGTATTTATTCTAATATAGGTAATTATTACCGTTTGTTAACAATCAAGACCATTACCTTCATTACAACATTACTCATCTTTTATCCAGCACTTCCTACATACTTAGCTAACAACTCAATAAAGGCCAATAATATTAATACGCATCGATCAAATCATATACAATGCAAAACTCGCCGCCGTATTATTGAGGCACAATCTCTGAAGCGTTAAGCTCTGGTTTCCTTGGATAACGTCGTAAAATAACGGCCAACGTAATGTTGATGATGTCTCACAATTTTTTTTTTTGTTAATAGTATGACACGGTTTTCTACGGAGGATTTATCGACACTATAAAGTAAAAGAAATATTTTGATGGTCACCGTTTTCCACTGACATAACCCACAATCTTAAAAATAAACCTTATGCCACGTTTTCGTAGAGAAAGACTATTTTTCGAAACCTAAAGAATTTTTGACGTTATCATGTTGTGGAAGTAAGGAATATTTCGGTCCGTCATTTAAAATTTTGTTTCCCTTGTACGGTATTGTCTGTAATTTAACGGCCAACCCAATACTAATGAGTAATGTAATTACACAAACCTTTACACTTTACACAGCACGGTTTCTTAGACAATATTTTTTCCAACCTAAAAATATTTTTGACGGCCGTAATATCACGGCCGGTAATCCTAGGAAACTATACCATAGCGGTACAGCAGTTCGTTACAAATAAATGAATCTGCTCCCGCACCGCCGGCGGCCGCCATTAAGACGTTAACGGTTGTGCGCCGGCGCAGGGACGCGGAAAATTATTCTCTAAGCTTCCGCGCCATCTTGCGTATTGGCATATTGGTCGAGATTTATTTTTTGTTTTTTTTTTTAGCACACGTCACGGGTTCTTGGGCTTTTGGAATAGTAGAATGTTTTTTTTGTGTAGTGATCGTTCGTGGAATGTTACCAGTTTATATGCTCGTATGTAGATAGAGGAAGTAATCATGCATCATTCTCATTTTACAATCTACAGTGTAATTACTGACGTTTGTTTGACAATATTAATTTCAATAGATTTTTTTAGATATAGGATCAATAAGTATTTTAAAATGGATACGATTTCAAAATTTGAAAGATCATAGGTAGCCCTATTCTAAAACTATTCAAATAGCTTAATATTTTAAGAATTCATTAATGTAACGTCTGCATTAATTTATTTGAACAAGTAAGGTGGTATCTTAATCTGACCTTATTTAACCTAGATCCAAATTAACATATACACAGTTTCGATTTCAATCTACCACAAAAAGGGTGGGAAAGTCCCATGGCGTGATCCACATGGCTGTGGCAACAATGCCATCTGATGATCATGTAACTGTGAACATGGTATTAGGAGCAAGTCTTCTTGTTTTATTTAACATTGTTCTTTATATAACACTTATTGTTAGTTATATGATAATGGGCTATTTGACAGTATCAAAAAT
>DVTA01000096.1:0-12339 GCA_018233265.1 Junonia stemosa | reverse complement strand
TTTACTGTAGCAATAAAAATGCACCGGTAAATTATAAGAATATAATTTTAAATCTTTCTTCAAACAAAAGAACAACGTAAATTAACAAAGGATTTTTTTTTATTTAAAATTCAATTAAGCATTAATATTTTTGCAAAGAAAAATCCCAATACACGTAACATGATATTCAAACAAGCAAATCTCTCAAAATTCTCGCTCATGTAAAATGAAACCCACAAAGGAATTCCTTTCTCTTACAGGGACATAAATAAAAGAACAAAGGAAGAAATTAATTCATTTCTTTTATTTAACTTGTTCTTTTAAAAGAACGTAATCCAATCCAGAAGGAATGTCTTCCTGGCGACCGCGTGTAATTGTAATGCCACTCAACTGTACTCGAATGAGTAATGAACGTGTGCGTCATATGCGTTCCCATGAATACGGTCTAGTGTTGGGACCACTCGATTGGAAATCGAGGAATCGATAATTCGATTTTCTGTCAAGGGCTGTCATGTTTGGAAAGCAAACTAAACATTAACTTAGTACCGTGTGCTCGTTAGCAACACAGTTCTGTTCTTAATTTACATTTTGTCTGAAAAATATCTAAATAACTTAACCCGTAGAACCCTAAAAGTAAAATAAGTTTCGGTTAATAATTACACTATTGCTATAATTGAACGCATAATACAAAACAAACGAAAAAATAAGGTAGAAACGTTAAAATAAAAATACTGAAGCCAAATATCGTAAACAAACATCAATATTTGGTTTTTGGAATAATTGTTCCTGACAAAGCTGACCCTCTATTATAAAATAAGAGTAATATTCTCTAAAGCACTGCGGAACTTTTGGCACAAATATAATGTGTGTTCCCAAACATAATTCTGTGTTTGGCCAGAGAAATTTGGATTGAACATTTCGAATAAACATCTTTTTAAACGAAACAGACGTTAATTATAGGGATTTGATGTTAATCCAATTTAAAGAATGCATATTTCAATTACCTGGGTAATAGGCGCGTAAAAAAAAAGAAATTAAATTGACAGCTTTTCGAATCTCATCGATTCTTGATCAAAGTTGAATATTATTAAATTGCGAATATTCGACTATTTATCAACCCATCACTACGTAGTCGCTATAAAGCTTTAATATACACGAGTCTTTCTTTTATAATGACTCAATACTTGGGCAGTTTGATTTCGTATCTAACTTTCGACTAGACTTGCTTATAATTTGCGACACTATTCAGATATTTTATTAGTTTCTAATTGAGAGGCCATATTTTGGGAGTTTATAAAATAAAAATATAATATATTTTCATAGGGATAATTTTGCGCAATTACCCCTTAGGAATGATTAGAACTAGAATCAGAAAAAGTACATAATACATTAGGTACAAGAGTATACTTTAACATCAATATTATCCATATCTTTATTGGAAATGGGTTCAACGATGCGTCATTTGCTGTACATAATTGTTTATAAGTCTATTAAAAATACATTAAACGAACGGAATAGAAAATCGTCCATTTCTTCTTACGAGCCCTGAGCTTAAGGTTATCTGGATGAAATCACTATTAAGGTGCTATAAGGTTATAAACATACATGTGTCGGTATTTATTTATATTTAGTTTATTTTATAAGCCCTACTGATGAGTAAGTCTCGGTATGAACTTGGACCAAACATAGACCACAAGGATTAGAATGTTATGTGCGAACCTGGGGAGACCTAAGTCCAGTGGACAGTGTTTGGCTAACGACGAAAGATGGCTTTTCTTTATACTGTTGCATACAACAAAACACCATCCTACATTCATTACATAATCAAAATCGGTCATAACATTTTGAATACAATACTTCGATACAAATTGCTTTACTAGAACCGTCGTATTGTAGTTATTTCACGCCTTTGTTTCTTATCGATTAAAAGAACAATGGAGTCAGTGAACAGGGTCCGATTGTACTCGATTTTTTAGGTGATAGTGTGTACTGAAGTTTGGTAACATTACAATGAAACTACGATACCTTTGATACTTGAATAGAATATAAAGTAATCATTTCGTAAATATTTACTACATGAAGAAGATCCACGTAATTTAAAAAGTTGCTTCACTCTGGCGACTGTATAGTCGGTTTTGAACTGCAATCGTGTATAATCGTGATAGCAAGTTTAAATAACACATTGTTTAAATAACATCCTTAGACGTCTAATCTCACTGGTTTACTTTTCATTAGACGTGTAAAATCATCAATTCTTGATTTTATTTACTGTGGCCAGTATGCTGGATATTTCGGAACACCTCAAATATTCCGTTCTTTACATTTGTCGCTTCTTAATTAACACAAAAAAAAAATCTCCCCTTTTACATTAATTAATAAAAGGATCATACAAAATACGATGACCTTTTCTCATTAACCGGACAGCGAAAGACGCTTGAACAAAATTAAAAAATGGTTGAAAGCTTCGTGGTTGTAATAAAATACGTCTCTTAAGAGCAGCTGAGTGGATGCAGAAAGAGGATAATAAAACTATCGACGTGCCTCAGCCTATACAGATATAACCTAGGTATTACAAGCTGACATAAAACAAAGATCAAAAGTTGAAGTATGACTCACGTGATGCTACGTCTATAGTAAAATAACACGTAAGATTTCGATACTAATATGAGTCAAGTTGTTGACGAAACACGTGGATGTTACGCATTCGAATCTGTACAATTTGGTCTTCAAGTGTTATTGTTTTCAGTTTTATAGAATTTTAGAACGCGGCAGAATAATAATTCTTACTAGGTACATGTGCGATTGTAATCACCCATGCTGGGTTGTTACTAACAATGGTGGGTAAATAGAAGATGGCAAGTTGTTTAATTAACTCATTTGTAACTTAAATTATTCATATTTTTGGAGCAGCTTTTCTTATATGATATACATAATTCGCTCAGTTATATATGCAAATATTTGCAAAACTTAACACCAATTCTCGGAAGAAAAAAATTATTTATGCAAATACTAATACCATTGTATCTATTTCATTCGTTTGTCTAGCCCCAGCTCTCTACTTGTTTACATAAAGTTATTATGTAAATAGCAACGGACGGGATCGATTTAGCAGACGACGTGACGACCACAGCGTCGCAGAGCATTAGCCGATTATTTCCTAATCTGTTTATTCTGTCGAACAAATATAGTGAGCCAAAAATAGAAATGTGTAAAAACTCAGAAGATAGTTTTTCAATATAGTCAGTAACTTTTAAATAAAACATATCGCTAATTGTCGGAAGTGTATTGGTTCATCTGTTTAACAGATAAATTCGCTAAAACTTTCATTTTCACATTTATTGTAATGGTTGTTTTTTATCGAAAACAACTTATATTAACATATTGATTGCCAAGAAGTCCAAAACCGTCAAAATGTTGAACACTTTGTCCACAACAATAATATGATTTTATATATTTCGGGCTATTGCTCCAATTCAATTTTCCATTCACTAATAAAATTACTTTCCAATAGTCTGCCTATTCCAACATGTAGGATGGAAGAGAAGATTGCTTGGTGGGATCAAAAGACATAATTGGATTTCATTGTTGGCTGTCCTAAAACAACAAAATATACTTCTAATCGGAGTACTGGCCTTGTAACCTGTAAGATCGTGTACAGGTACCGAAGACTCGTTCGCTAATACCTGACATTGACAATGCTCTACCAAGCATGAAGCTTGTCCGTGTGTGTTGTGATTATATCACACTAGCTCATTTAATGTACTTCAAAATCACCGAAGCCGAAGGGAATTCTGGTAAATGTGCCTTACATATTCTGATACGTAAGTAGATAAGATTTAACGTGAACAACGTGGGCATGTTTTATTCTGGAAAGGGCTTATCTTTTGCTATATTATTTGTTCAGGTATATTTTGTAGGCGTCAGGCAAAAACTATTGAATTGATTTTAGGAATCTTGATTTGATAATAGATGATACTGAAGTAAGAAATCCATTCGGAATATTTCAAGAGTATTTAAAAGGCGACTAAGACAATGTGCCCAAGTTCAGCTAATATTGAGCAATTAACAATATGTAACTTGCAACATTATAAAGCGGATTAAACGCCACTTGGTTAAGAAATAAAAACAAAACCTTTCATTAACCAGTCAATTTAACGGGCTTTCGCAACATTAACTTACAGGATATTCCACTGAAGGAACTTCGATTGGACGAACTCGAAAGGGAATATCGATGTCCCGTTAGCGTGTTTTTTTAATAACTAAACTAAATAATTCTTGGAGAAAAGTTGCCCCTTATTAATAAAAAGAAAAAGTACTACTAGTTTCATAATCCTCGTAGGCATCATTTTAAAGCTCACTTATATTTTGCCGCAACGCGATAGCCGAGTCATTATTTACCTTCATTATGAGCCCCTCGTAAGATAACGGGAGAGGAAAGCATTTAATAGGATAATTATGGGGTAACTTTACCCTCATAGTTGCTATGATTCTCATCAGCAAAGGCTTACTCAGGTATTCAAAAAACATCTTTTTAACGAAGAATCTTTTCATTTTTGTGTAATGCTTCATTTGCTAGGAATAATAATAATTTGGAGCTATGAGCTAAAACCATCGATCAAATTTCTTCCAACATACAACACGATCATAAAAAAAATCATAAAATGGTATTTACGTGAATGTGAATTCGCGGCCTTCATTTTAGATCGTCGTCGTATATAAATAATTAATTGAAACTAACGGACTGGAACTAACTACAGGAATATCACACATCATAATCTAACAACTAATGAAATAATTACGTACAAGTGATGTCCAGTTAAAGATAAATGGTTAATAATTATCACAGACACAACTGGTGTACATATATAATGCACGTAATGTAAAGAAACATGCACCAAAGGAAGCGGATGCCCTCAATTATCAGCGTTTCCAAATGGAATGCAATACCGACCTTACAGGGATTAACAGTTTCATTAACTAGATATTTACGAACCATATCTAAGTGATGATCAATTGTACTATAATGTTTTATTTAATATAACAATTATTTGCAAAGGTTTGTTGCGCCCATTGAAGGAATGGAAGGTAATTTTATAAAAACAGATCCTAGATGTGCTTCATACTTTTTTTTGGAACATTTTCAAACAACAAACTCGTTTACTTGTTACAAATTCGTTATCTATAATTATATCGGTCTTAGCAGAACAGTTATCATCGGTCCTAAAAAAACAAAATAAATGATCTCTTTAAATTACATAATTAGGTATAATAATTCGTTAAACATTTATCGTAAAAATGCTTTCATTCATAAAATTTTCAGCAAAGAACCGTGCTTGAACTAACAAAGTTAGCGTACAGGATTTTCAGCGAAAAATTATCCAATTACCCAATAAGGCGATTCCGCCGCTAACTCAATTATCTTGTCAAAGAAATTTTTCAACTCAGGAGTTTCGGTGGTTAATGTTTTAACAGGCTTTTTGTTTCAACGAAAGGCAAAACAAGATTAGATTTTAATGTTAAGAGCTTGTTTAAAAATCTGCTGAAGTTCATATTGAGGAAAATGTAAGCGATAAAATTCTAGGAAAATCAGCTGTTTTTTTTTTCTAAAATCACATTTCACACATGTGCTCCTGTTTTCATGCAAAACACTAGAACTTCCCCTAGAAATTAAATATATGCCTATAATAAAATAATTGATCTACAAAAAGCACTAATGATTGCGCAATTTCGTAATTATAATTTATAACAAAATCCACTTATTACATTCACAATACAAATAGATACTTGTCAAATAAATTAAAGATGTATTGTTTGTTTTCTGTTATCTAAAACAATGTTAGATTGTTAATGCATTTCGTGGAAATATAATCTATTTTAGATAACGATAGTGATTAGATTAATTTTCAAACGGTTTTACCACCGATAAAAATATGTGTTTCATTTTAATCAATACCTTGACAACTCGATAGTTATTCAACTGTCATAAAAAAGCGAAACTGGGTCTTGGAAATTAAAAAGTGAAATATTGTGGACGATAAAAAAAGGACTTTTTATTCACAATTGCGAGGCGAGGACCTTTTTTTGTATAGCAGATTCGCACCGTATTGTTAGTTGAGACCGCAACCAGGTCAGTCGACTGACTAGACAGGATCAGAGCACGGGAATTAGGCTAGTGGGTACGGTAGTGATTACTGGAGGTAGGGGTGCTCGTGTTAAAAGGGGCTTTGTGCGGATAATGCACACGGTACGTTAAACAACGTTCCCGTTTCTTTTGTACTCACACCTTTACACGGGAAAAGTTGTGAATTATGAAACAATGTTTGTTTGTGCGTGGAACATGTTTCGGCTTCCTAAATTAAACTTTTAATTAAAACGTCAAGCCAACTTTGTTCGAAACTGAAAAACATATCGAATTTCATAATGAAATTATTGATAAAGCGTAACGAAATCAATTTTAATATTCAATAATGATCCTTTCTCCAAATTAACGAAGTCACAAATTTCATTGGAAAGTTCTCAATGGAATGTGGTTCTTCTAATTAGCATACCTTGTGAACATTTAAACGTTTCGTCCAGTGATAGATGCAATCGAGCACAAACGGAAACACGTGCCCATTCAATCTATTCACCATATTCTTCGTTAAAACAAAAAACTTCCGGTGGAACAATGGTTTATTGCATATCCTTAATAAATATACAAATTCGCGGAATACATTGGTATTTTTCTCTTTTGCAATTTTAAAATAGCCGACTAATTGTTCAAGATACTTGCCATCAAATTATTCCTACTGTAATTCGATTCAAGTTGAATTGGACGATCGGCTTCAACTGTCAGTCTGAATACTATTGTGAACCCAAGGGCATTTCAGCTTGCAGGTTTAACATTAGGCTGTCTGGTCGGAATTTCAATGTCAATATGTAAGGTCGTGCCTACAGGCCCCAGGAACGGAAATTAAATCTCCCAAACTAGGTTAGATCTGGGTTAGCTTGAATGAATTCGTACCGAATTATTTCAGTTAATGGGTTTGGTAAAAAGCGTTAGAATTTACTAATACATTTTACGGTTCTATAAATATTGCTATGGCGAATTGTGTCCGGTTAGTTAATAATTGTTATCACTGAATGGTATTAGTTAGGAAAATAATATTAACAAAGTTTTATAATTGCGTAACATAGAAAGTTTTTGAGGAAAGTCAGTCTCGAGGAGTATCTTCTGGTATTGTTTTGGACAAATAAATCATGTTTCTAACAAAATATACTTACAAAATTAAATATCAGTATCACATTTATTCTCCGGTTAAATTCTCTGGTCCCGCACTCGAAGTTTCCGTAGGAGGGGAGTGCAAGGTTATGAAATCGGCACATGTGACAGGATTACAGGAATATTTGTGTCGAATCTTAGGTGACATATTTGTATCAGCACCGTGAAATTCGGAATAAAGATACAAGAATTTTCTACAAGTAAAACCCAAAGAATCTTCAGCATTAAAAGGCTGTACATTAAAAATAAATACATTTGCATAACGTTTAATGACTTCCGTTTCCACTAATATTCAGGTAAATTAAGAATTTATCTCCTTAGCTATAGAGAAATCTATTAAATGTAGATTATATGTATACTTAGCCTAAAATTATTATTAAATCTTTCAACGTATTACCAAGTAAAAAATACGAACCCATAAATCTCGCACGACCTCCAAGGGAGAAGGCTATAAAACTTAATCCAATACGTTCCTCTTGGCAGATATATGCGTCACAGAATTTCTCCTAGCGCATCATTTAGGATACACTACCTTCAGCGAATAACACGAATTTAATCATAAAAATAAAACCACTTGAATAATTTAGTGGTTCTTTCCAGATGCGTGCACGTGGTCTGCCTAGCGAGCCATAATAAATTTATTTGGATCCGCGATCATAAGGCCGCCAATCCATAGCAGTGCACATTGTACGCACGAGTTATTTTCATATCCTACTGTCAATGCATGGAATATGCATAAATATCATTGACACATAGTCGTGCATAATTATCTAGCTAGTCTGTACGTCAGGAATCATTCCAATTTGGTTCGTCGGTCAATAAATTTTCAACTCAATATTACCCCAGGGGATAAATTCGTATTATACAGTATAGTAGAACTTCTAAATAAGTAATCTCATTAAAGCAGACAGGTTTGTAATACATGGAACAATCGCCGTGTCTGTGAAAAGTGCATGTTGCGGTATAACAAAGCTTGTAATTCTATCAGATTACATCTGTTTGCTAAAGATTACATTATATCGTGCTGCTTTGCAAGAACACATGACAATTACTTTATGTTTAATTCAAAATACTTCAGATTTCGTAATCTTACCAAAATAACAAATATCTTTACAAATAATGATCAAACACAAGAGACGGTTGGAAGCCACAATTAAATAAGTTAAAATTCTCACATTGTTGACTGTCGTCGAATAAAAAGAAGATTTTAAATTACCATCAGTCATCATTTCAATACGAGCACATCAAGGTTTAAATATAATAAAGACCCTTCTAAATCGTTCGTTACCCTCTTGCAACATGAACGACAAGTACAATTGTTGTTCATTTAACTTGCATAAGTGCCGTCCAGCCCGTCTATTGAAAATATCATACAAACATTCATTTTCATTTCAATAGAATTTGTAGAATGTTTCTTCAGACTAACGACCCATTGCATATGTATGATCGAAGTCAGTAAAACATAATTATTGGCGATTATTACAGCTTATTAAAATCTTTTGAGGCTTTATATTAAAACTAGTAGAAAATAACTTTACTATTTCAACTTATACGTAGCCCGAATAATGTGCATTCTGATATCTTCTGTAGCGTATTTCGTGTGTGGGTTAATTTAGGTCCCTAAAAACTTTGGTCCTTCTGTTTCATTTCGAACTCTTTTCCTTTAATTACCATGAAAGTAATTTCCAAAGTGACAAGAACACAGAAACCCACGTGCCCCAATTAACGAATATGAGTGGTTATTAAGAGGGGGCGTGAGCCAGCGCGACGTATAAATTGTTTAATCAGATCAAAGCAGGAGCGGATATTGTAAGAAGTTACGTAATTTTGAACCGAGTGTGCGGAATGTGGCGGACACGAGATGTAAGCAACATACAGAACATGTTAGTCATATATTTTATTGTTCCTGTTTTTGTCTGCTATCTATGTACCTTATTCTATGACAATCTAGACTAGAACATAAAAAAGTCCATGATATAGATGGAAAATGCTAGTAAATGCAAACTGCCTTTTATCCTAGACTACGCTGATACAACTTCTTCAATCACCATTAAAAGGAAAATGTACAATCACCGAAGTACAAAGCGTCATTCATTTTTGTAAGCGATGGTATCGAGTATCCTTTCGATTCAGAGAATTGTATTTCAACACAAATGAAATATAATGATTCAATCGGTTATCAATTAACATCGCCCAAAACTAATAGCCCAATTAAGGCAAAGTACACATTGACAAAGCTGCCGTGTGAGAAATACAATAATTAGACTATTCCTGACTACGCCAGTTAGTACGCAAACGGCCACTTAGAGCACCGAGAACTGAGAAGCAGAAATATCCCATAGGCACTTAAAATGTCTGCGTTTCTATCTAAGGGGCTCGATAGTGAATCGAGCTCGTTTAATAGGACTCCGTTCCCGCGGTGAAAGGGCCCCATTCGCGAGACCGCTAAAATGAACCTTTCCCTCGTTAGGTGAACGATACATAGCTGTACAATGTAATGAAAATCGCTTATTGATCTTTTTTACTTTAATGGAAGATTGATGAGAAAATCTTAGCTATGTAGCATGGTACACCTAATAAAACTTAAAAGGGACTAACTTTAATGACTATATTAAGATTTTAGAAACAGATAGATACTTGAATATTAATAATTCGAAAAATCTCAATTATTGAACTAATTAACGAACGATTATCACGAGGAATTTTTAAAACATGTTTTTTTTTATTTTAAAATATCATAGAAATGTGGAGAAAAAAGCAAACCTTGTCAGTTTGTAATTTAACTGGCATTAAATCCAGCTAAAGCTTTAAGCCAAGCATGTTAATCATATTGCTTGCCAGCTCTTAAACCAGTTGTTATATTCATTCACGAGAAATGAAAGGATTTCCGAGAAATATAAAAACTATACCTTTATGGCCAAAGACTAAAAATGAATCACAATAGTTCGTAACTATTTTAAACTTGTTTATTACGGAACTTGGATACAGAAACAAAAAAGAGATTAAATGAAGACTCATATCCAAATATTATACTAAGTAATCATTAGGTAGGAAGAATGGAATTGTATGGTCGTTCCAATGTTCAGGATAATAAACTAATAAAAAACATTCCACGTGACGAAAAGAGTATTGACGATCTTGGCGACGACACCGAAATAATAATTTTCCCAACGGAGAATCGATGAAAGATGGACTGTCCAAGTATTCTCACCAAGCAGCTCTCCCCATCTGTAGTAAGACTAGCTAAAACACAAAACACGATAAGTCCTATCCTAACATCTGTTAGGATTGTGGTTCTAAAACAATGCCAATTAAATCAGAACTCTGAAATTACATTTAAGGTTGATAACTATCGCAATTTATTTGCGGATTCGAGGGACTAATAGCCTTAATCCTCATACAAATAATTATTTCTAACCACAATCTGATGAAAACTTCCCAGATTTGTACGAACCTTAATTCGCAAACCAGACGATTACAAAATTACAACTGAGTAGGTATATGGCTATATAATGACCAAATTTGGTTGTATTACCGTATCGAGTGCAATTAATTTAATCTACTAACAATGCGCAGCTTATCAACATAGCTCCCAAATAACCAAATAAATTATTTCGACACTTGTTGCAGTTTAATCAATCAACTCTGTGGGAAACGAACAGCGTCACGAAACGAAATTCGAGAGCATGCGGGCACGTGATTATATATCAATGAGGAATATGGCCGCCAGATTCTAACGTTTATATACAACAAAGGATTGCTGTAATCCCGACCCTGCGGTCTGCGTTTAGAACGAAGTTAAATCCATTGGAAACAAACCGGTAATATGCGAGTTATCCTCAAGAATCGAAGGTTCTGTATTGTAGACATCCGACGTATGGCGTTTTTAACAAAGTTAAATTCCCGGGAAATAAACTAGAGTTACGGTAGAGCGTTTCAGACTGTATCATAGACATCCGGCGATTACTCGGTTTTTATTATTTGTTAGGACATTCGCTACAACAATATGTGTTCTGTGATAATCCCTACGTGTTACCCTTCCAAAGGCTAAATATTTTAAAGGTCAAATGGACAGACGGCTTTTAATTTAAAATTAAACAGGACGTTCCTGTGCTGAAAAGGCTCCATTCGCAAGGTAAAACATTTATAGAATTTCATTTGCACCGTTTCAATGCGGTACCCTAAAAATGCTTGAAAAAATACCAGTCGTCGCTAAAAGGATTGTGGATACATAAACATGATGTCGAACTGTGAACTTTTATGAATGAACACCGCGTCGAGCACTCGAATTTTAATTTGTGACAAAAAGACAAAGTGAAAGTGTTTTACATTTCAAAAACTGTACCGAAAATAAAATACGTTTCAGAAAAATTACGTGCCACGGCTCTTTGGAAATTTAAAATGCAGTTTCAACAACGGAACCCTTTCAATTTCAATATTTTTAAGAGGATATTGGGTATTGGTGAGCACACCCACCACTATTAAACAATCATGACACCTAGAGTTTTGGTCATTAAATAATGACTTCACGTCTCAGGTAACATAAAATATTAAGAAGTACAAAAACATAATTATGTCAATTAATCTGATACAAGCTACTTAACAGAAACATTTTTAGCCAACCCTTAAATTTTTTCCCTTCGACCACAATCCGGATCAAGTCGGTTAACCAATAGGCTTAAAAGATTGGCTTTTGCGGTAAGCTTGAACACTATAATTAACTTCTACGTTTGAGTCTACTTATTTGCAAATTTCTATCGTAACGGCTATAATTAACGGGAATGTACGATATTACAAGTCACAGTTGATATTGATAGTGGTAGTAAACTGTATGTAATTTTATTATACTTCCAAATTAAATTGACAAGATAATTTATACATGCTGGTTGAACCAATACGGCACTCCTAAACACTTGGCATAAATTAGCTAATATTGGTGCATTTTCTTTTGCAATTTTTTACTCCTCTTTTGCTTCAAAGGTCCATGGGCGGCAGTAATCAATATTATCAGCTGAACTGTCTATTCGTTTAATATATGTATAGAGAAACCTTTAATATGATAATAAAGATCAAACGAATTAAAAGTAATGAAAGGAACC
>DVTA01000095.1:0-12356 GCA_018233265.1 Junonia stemosa | reverse complement strand
CTTAGCTCTTGACGATAAATAATTATTTTCAGTCATCCAATGATTGACTACGATTCTCTAAACTTTATTACATCGAATATATTTATGAATTTATGCTGAAAAGACAAATTTAAATCATAATTTAGAAAATTTAATAAAAAAATACCCGCTTTAATTGTTCATAAAACTTAACGGTAGAATAACGATACTTATTATTTCACGATGATTCGTTCACCGAAACACAATGGTGAAAGAAAAACATTTGAATTCGTCTATTTTCATTCAAAACCCACTTTCCTAGTTTCAATAAAATCTCAATTGAATGATAATACTTTCACAGTCCGACCGATCTCGTTCGACTCATCACGAATTGAACAATGCAAAAATGATTAAGACAGTGTTGCCAACTTTCTAATTCTTTTTCTCTTAAAAGTATTTTAAAAAACTTCTAAACTAAAAAAATAATGACGTAATTATTATTAGCGGTACAAAAAAACATTGTTGCAATATAAAACTGCAATTTTCACGAAATGTCATTAATGGGTATTACATACATCTGATACTTTTGCGTGGATATGAAAATAATACTTATCATACAATTTAACGATTTATTTTTTACGTCCTATATAAACCTTAAAGCTATAAAATCTTCTACGTTTTCCCACCCTAAAAAACCCAAAATATTTTTTTGTCCTAAAATTTAGGCACAAAAAACCCCCAAGTTGGTAACAACGAATTAAGAAATCATTCGCCAACTAGTTCACTAGTGAAGGTCAATTGAATGGAATGGTAAGCAACGGTCAATAAAGAATGGAATATAAAATGAAATATTCGAAGTCAGCGTTACTTGATTATTTTGGCGGATGTCCAGACGTTCGTGGGTAACTCCAATAGTAATTTGACTGTTCCGAGCAATATTTTGACGTATTACGTATTTTATATTTTATCTGTTTATGTTATCTGGCAGTTGTTTTCCCTCTTAAGTTTCTTTATGAGTCTTATTAAATATCTGTCTCGGCTTCGTTCGGGCTAAGCTGCGGTAACACCTCTTCGGTGTTGTATTTTGCAAAACCTGTTCTTACTTGATCTTTACATCCTCTAAGTACCATATATGGTATATACGTATGTAAGTCTTAGGTCTTTATTCATATAAAATTGTTCGTGACGTGTGAATGAATGGAAGAGTGAATGGAATTTCTCCTTTTATAGAATTTAGTGCCTAAAATGATAATGGAATAGAATATGTAGCGGCCGTGTATATTTGAGTATTTAATGAGAATTTGTCACACTGACCACGGTTGTTTATTACCTTAAACCTAAATGTGTCAAATAATTCCAATATACGAATTGAAAATTGAATTCCGTGTTCATTACTAAATGTTTTACTGAATTTAACAATTTGTGACGTCATTAGAAATATACATAGTAACTATAATTATGTTAATATTAAAATCGAATTATCTCATTTTTGACACCAAGCCAATATGTTCAATTCATTCACTATTGCTATAACCAAAACGTAAAACCAGTTATATTTAGCGCCAATTTTGTAAAAAAATAATAATTTTGCTCAAATTGTCTTTTTTGGTTATCTTTTAAAAATGTATTTTTAAATCCACTCTTATTTTAGCTGAACGTTAAGTACCTATACGTTAATTGATTAATTCCCTATGTAGTTCTCACGTACCTATACATATAATCCTACCCCCGCCTATTCTTGCATACATCACTTATTCTCTTTTAATTTGACAACTCTCTCTTTCTTAAATAGAAAGAAAAAATAAAGAAGAAAGAAAGAATTTTCCTTCTCTAAAGTTGTCTTGTGCTGCACATATTTATTGGTGATGATCACGTGTCATCAGTTTGTTGCTGGGCTGAGTTGATGATAATGAAAGTCACTAACTGGTTCACGATTTTTTAACGAGAGAGTACAGTAAGACACACTTTGATACACACTATTTAACATATGCAATGTTTCCACTTTTATACATGTTATATGCCAAAGAATATGAGATACATAGATGTGAAACATGTTAGTCAAAGAATATGTGAACTTTACAAACTGCTTACTTTAATACCTATGTGCATATACGGCACAAGTTGCCCCGATCATTTGCCTGATTCATCATAATCATAAAAGAATAATGAATACATAATTGTGAAACAATTCATTATAAATCATATCAGCTCTATTTATCGTCATTTAAGAATGTTTATAAACAAGTCTAGCTGTGACTTGAAACCGTCGGTATAAAGTGCTTCGTGGAAAAGTTCTCGAATTGTTTAATGTAATATGATTTGTCGTAAATACACCTATTGTGGACTGTTATCGATATTTGATAGCATTGTTAAGTTTTGCTTTTTAATTTTTCAATTATAAATACTTGGAAACAATGCTTGAAGAGTGTATTCCAATATAATCAACCGTATTTACAAAGCGCTGTATTGATATCTCGAATTGACATTTTTAAACTTTTATCGTGTCGTCAACTAGATGAATTTGGCAATGATTCAAGGTATCATTAAGATTGACCGTTATGCTGGATTGCACTTCAAAAACATTCCCTTAAATTTTTTTATTATTTATATACACCCAAAATGTCGAATATGTTGTCGTAGTAAACATTTCCACTAATTACTTATTTTCTTTGAAAATCAGAAAAGTAATAATTGAAATGTTAAACAAAGTGTATCATTAAGGCTTCAATTACCTTGAAGTTGAAGGCTACATACAAATCTATTTTATTATTTGTTACAAATCCTCGACAATGTAATAGCAATTCTAATTATTCAACATAATTACCTATTATTTACTTTGAGGGTAATAAATATGTAATATGCCCGTCATTAGTAACAAAATTGACTTAAGAAATATCAAATGCCATTATAAGAAGCCATTCACGTTATTATAGTCGCAAAAACTTTATGCTGCTCGCTCTAATTTCTACATCAAACCATTAATGGAAAGACCGATTGTGACATAACAGATACAGTTGTCAATATCACAATTGTACATTTGAAGTCTCAACGTGAATGGCCCCTTTAACAAAGCCAATTCCAAGCCGATAGCTTTACGTAGAACCGACAAGATTGATCTTGTTACATGAATATTCTAAAGTTCTCGAAAAGCCAATTTGAATGTATAAAAATACTTTATAAAAACAAGTCTCAGTTCGGGCTACCACTTATGACTGTGTGGCCCAATTATTCGTCTGAAAAATCTCACCATTGGACAATTTATGAAATATTTATTTTAATATATTACATGTATTTCATAGAGGCTTTAAATTGTTTATGTATGTTCTACGAATAAACACGTACATATGTGTGTAGGTGCAATTTGTATTAAACGAAACCCTAAGTATAGTTACTTATTCTAAAATCTGAAGATTGTAAAATGTCTTCTAAAATTGATAGTTACAGAAAATCACATTTTCGCGTCAGTGACGTTAGAAAGATTTGTCATTTCTACGCTTGAAAGGAAACATTTTTATCTTATTTTTGTATAAAAGATTCAATTCTAAAATCGTCGATAGTATGGAGATGTCTTTCAGACTTTCAGAGCGACTCTCGTTTACATGTTAAGGATTTAGATTTGTGTACTGTATATTTAAAATAAAGTGACTTACAACAAAAAGAAACGGAGTTTGTTCGAAAGTATTATCTAATCCAAGCGTCAAAGTTGTTTTAAAAACTAATCAAAAATAAGAATCACCAATTTTTGATTAGAAATATAGTCGTCATACCTATGCTTAATGAAATAAAAAAATCAAGGCTATACTGGCGACTTTCTTTGTTTTAATGGGAAACCTTTACACGCCGTGTAGAGCACATACCTACTTAATAAGTTGGTTGTCAAACCATTTACGACTTATTTACACGCTTCAAGACTTAAAAAATATCTTAAAGACTACCTAATAGAATTTTTCATACCATAATTTAAAAAAAAAAACAACGTACACCATGCAAATTCTAACATTTAATAGCAAAAGTTGGAATTATTCTCATTTAAATTCTTCACAAGTCTGGGATCTAACTCTGTACCTATTTAGAGTCGAGACCAACTTGTCCCTTACCCAAACTGTTTTTAACTCTGTGTGAAATTAAACATCGTGTTTCAGTTAGTTTAGGACACGTGCCGTTTTAAATGGTTCATAAGATGAGTCTCCACGAAGTTTCGAAAGTCGAATAGCAGAAACTTTTATAATCTGTATTTGGAAGTGTCATTTATCTTGTTTATTCTCTGTCTTTATTTTGATTAGAAGAGTTAGGATTTCATTTCTTTGGAACTCAAAAAATGTTACAAAACTCTTTTCTCTATCCTGGGCCCTTATTCTCTATGCCAAATCAAAAAGTATTTCTATGTTGAAACACGCTATCTTAAAACCGTATTCTCTATGACATTGTGAACGTGAAATGTCACGTTACGTGGTGCGTTCCATGCTGTCAAATAAGTAATTGAGAAATTACTAAAAAATAAACCGGTATGTACCCTTTTTTAAAAGATTGTTAATAGAAACGGATCGTGCCATCTCCAAAAAGACAAGAATATCATTATCTACGCTGTTCCTTACGTTTTCAAGACGTGTGCTTACAAAATACCGAGACGTAACGTGCCATGGTAAGATTGTTTGACAAGCACGATAGGACGTCATCCGTTTTGGGCACGTTACGTAGCGTGACAGAGAATACGGGCCTGGTCTTTGTCTATGTGAACGAAAAATTCAGGACATTACATTTGGATGGTAAAAATAATATACACAATTTAAATATCCGTTTTATTATAGTATCATTTAATTTTAAATATTATAAAGCCTATAAAATGTAGCTGATGTTGAGATTCCTTAAAGTTATGAAAAAATAAATGGGCAGCTTTAAAAACATAAAAATTCGAAGCCAAAAAAATCTTAGCATTCCACTTAGTACAATTTTCTAACATTCATCAAAACTAAAGTGCTTTTAATAATATTCTCATAATATCCATTCGGAATGAAGAGAAACAATGGAATATTCCTAATTCCTATGTAATGGCGCTTCTTTAGCTCGGGGCACGTTTAATTACGGTCAAATAACAGCCTTCGTTCCAGTGATTTTAAATATAACTATGATTCAAGAAAAGACTATAATTTCAACGAAATGCACGTTTGAAGGCACTTTGGCATAAAAATTACTTATGATTCATGATTTTATTAGACAGAAGCGTGGGATTTGTATTGTGCTGTTAAATAACTAAATATCGTTTCTTTTTACCCTTTTTTTAAAGCTGAAGTCTTTAATTTCTTCGATTGAGAAATAATTAATTTAATACCTAGTTAGGTTCGCAATGGTTAACTCAATGAGTAAGAGAATCTAGACTACCTTCTATGTATTGAGGTAAAATTTAATTCAGAGGTGAAAAGAAGCAGGATAAAAATCTACTGACATAATGTTTGTAAGTATTTTTTTGTATGTGCTATCAAAATAATAATTAATTCTATAAATAATATGGGAACAAAATTCGAAAGGAGAAAATTCTCTAACAAAAAGGTGTAAATAAAAAGTACTCACCTCACAGGAAATTATTTATGTGTTTCTGTTCAGCCTGCATAAAGAAATATAAAAATTGCTTTTTAGGGTTTGTTCCTTTTATTTAATAAATAGGGATGTCACCTAAGAACATTTTCGGCACCAGAGGAACCACAACCAACTTGAAAAACAAGGGTAAAGGTTATCTCAGAATTTTAGTTTTTATTTAAAATACGAGCTAAAATGAAAGATTATTATGACTAATAGACGAAAATGTTAGAGAATTAATTAACGTTTTCTGAGGAACTATAATTTTATTCCGTTTAATATTAAGGTTTGGCCTTTTAGATAACATTTCAGAATAACTTAAAATGTTAATTTAAGGATTTTAGGAGGAAATAAAAAGAGCTGTGTCTACACGCTTTGAGATTTTTGAAGCGCTTATTTAAAAAATATACCTATGTATATCGTAACTGTTTAGTAAAAATACACGTTAGTATAATATTGTTGCCACTTTATTTACACTGGAAATATACTTAAATATTTATTTTAAAACTGAATATTCTAATTTAGTACTCATATTTCTTGATTCTTGATTATCTCATTACGGTTATAATAAATTATGAACAAGTAATTATTTCAAAGAAAGGTTTAATATTAATATAAAATTAGTATTGAATATCAATTTCACATTTAAATACGTTTTACGACTTCTGGAAAATTAACTATAAATATTTTACTACATTCACAATTTATACAACTCATCAGAATTTATGTTAAAATCACGAACGGAAATAAAATACCCGTATTCCTTATTAAAAGCTATAACACTCAAAATTTACAGCTCATTTTAAAAAGGCGTTTAAAAGCGTTAGTAATTAAATAACTATTAGGCCCCTAAAAACTTTTACAAACGTTTTTTTTTTTCAACGCAAAACGAGTATAAGAAATCCAATACAAATTTCTTCGTACGAGAAATTTTGGCGTTTTATTTACGCTATTAAGCCGTTTTAATGTTTTCGGTAATGGGTTCAAACTTGAACGGGGCTTAACGGTGTTTTTATCGATTCTGGGATGCAAGAGACGGCAGGTGCGTTTCTCTGGCCTTTGAAACCTCCGAAAAAACACTAAAGGGCAAACAAACTCGAGTGATCATGACTTTCGAATGTATTTTTTATGGATCCCTCTGTTCCCACAGTTTAACACGTGCTACCGGTAGAGTAAACAGTGACGCAACATAGATGCTCGAATGTCATGCTCTATTATTAATATCTAATCTATGTTCCCCAATTACGTAACGGACAAGTCGATATGAAAACACGTAACGCGTGTATCCCGTGAAATATAGATTAAATTGTTATTTTTAACGGTTCATTTGCTCACTGCGAGGATAATGGCCGCCGGACAGCTGTCATGGCGATGTCAGTTCTAAATTTAAAATAAACATTTCGTTTTATTAGTCCGTGACACAGACCTTGTTTGGAACAGAAATAGTTTTTTTTATGCTACTTACAAACTTTTTGGTGGTTTTAATATTAATGATGGGTTACAATTTTTTACCGCGCCTAATATGAATGAAAAAATGGTAAAATGATGATGTAAGGTCAAAAAACGTGCGTAAGGTTGAATGATATGTTAATATTGTGGCAGATGGCATATACGTGCGCATTTCAAAGTGTTGCCCGCTATGAATTTAATTAAATTTTATTTGAAGTCGTTAAACGAAGGCGTGTTAGGGGGAAGCTCAAACCCGTCTTTAATATTTGTGATGAATGGTATCATAATTTTAATCGTTGCAGGGATGAAAATAATATGTACGGTAATTGTTTATTTTTTCTATAACTGAATAGCTCGGCTCTGGAGAATGGTAAAGTTGAAGCTTTGTGTGGCCGGAGTAACATTAGAGCAAAGAATGTTTTCATTTCATACACATGCGAAGGAAGCATTAGGAGGTATGCGTAAGTCGTTAAAACATTTACAGAAACCACGCCACACATGTGATGTTATTGGATTTTATTGGATATCGTCTTTAATGTGGGCTATGTATTGGAAATAAAAATGGACCAAACAGTAATAGTTGCAGGGAAGTAATTCTTTCAGTCACATTTTTACGACTGACAGCTGCACTGCGATCAAGATAACTACAAATTCTAATAATAAAATGTTCAACCCTTCTGCGATCTTAGATACAGATCAAACTTCCTTACCTAAAAAATACTATCCCATTCCAAAAATATCTAGTCTTATAATAGCACAGGATATAGAAAGACTGCTACTATAAGCTATACTAAACTAATTTACTCTTACTTGAACAAAACTAAGTTTAAGCAAGTACTCGTAAGTACATCCATAGCGGCAGAACTCAAGGATAAATAATCTTCCAAGAAATTAACTACGTTTTGTTAAATGATTAATGCTCACCTAATAATGAATAACGGAGTCGTCAAAAGTCCCACTTCGATAATTAACTTACGCCATGTTAAACCTCACACCATTATACCACATCAGTATATGCAATAAGGTCGAAAATCGCTTGCACGTTCGAATGCATAATATTTGTTGATACTAACGCACCTGCAACGACTCTTCAATTCTCGTTCTGCCATCTCTTTCTAACCACATGTAATAGACAATGATGGGTGTATGTTTAGAGTGCCGGATTGTAAGTGCTAATTCATAGAATCTGTACAGTTAAAGAGAGAATTGTTTGTTACAATGTCGTATGTTTTGTTTTGGTTGGAACATTATCATGGTGTACATTAACTGAAACTTACTTTAGGAAACGATTTAGAGGGATATATTAATAGCATTTTAAGCAACGAAGGAGTTTGAATAGCATTCAGAACAAATTAACTGTCATTTAAATTACGTCGACCTAGGCATCCCAGCGCGATTACTAATGGGCCCATAGTAACTCGTTACCTACTTATTTATTCCACGTAAGATCTTACTACGAATATAAGGTAATCAATGTCACACTTTTAGATTAACAATAAATCGTTTGAACATTTTTATTTAAACAATTGTATGTATGATTTTGCTTAGTATACTAATTTAATTTCTGGCCAAGTTGGCAACATATGTATTTGTCTTAAATATCGATGCAATTTTCCTTTAAATTTGCTTTTAAGGGTTATTTTCTTTGATCCTAATCAGTTTCATAATTATGTCTATTGCCATCTACAATACTATTCAATTTCGTTCGTAGAGCATTTCATGTATTCCAATTAATAACTTGTCAGTTCCAAAATCCACCAGTTAATCAGAATAATATCTCACAATTCAAATTACAACGTGATTGAGCTACAAACATCCAGCACGTTTACGATATTAGAACGATACAAATACAATGAGACCAGGTAGCGCACATTGTATGGCGGAAACAATAAACATTTTCTATAATATTATTCAGCTACGTGAATAAGGCTGCGCATAGCTGCTGCTCATAATTGAGCAGTTTTGTTTTGATTGCTTTACTCCCACACTATGGTTTTGTTGACCTGTTACATGATTTCCTGACTAAACCCGTCGCTGCCATAATATCGATGTTGCCAATACTGCCGTCGGTCTCATTTTCCCGAATCTATAAAAAAATGCATTCCAATAGTTAGGTACATGCTTCACTATAATTGATGTGGAGAATCATTTATTTTAACGGATTTGAGTCAAGAATGACTTAATTTGAAAATATTTTTTGACGTCTTCTTTTAAGTTTTGATTAAGTAAAGGTTGCCAAGTGTTTTGTATTATACAGAGTATAACTATTCCAACTAGCATAAGGATCATATGAATGACGCAACCGTTGTAACAAACCTGTATACTTCTATATAAACTTCTATTGTACATATGTGTAAAACTCTGTGTGGTGATTCTGGATTTGTCTGCTTACTCTATCAACAAATTTCTTCATATAGATTAAAACCATTTGGCGCAACTTGCCGCTAAAAACTTTTCGTTAAAATAATGGAGACGCCCTAATCCGAACTTGGAGAAGTTTGTAAAAGTACAAATGGAAACAGAATAACATCAAGGAATATTTGTATATCAACAGCACATATTCTACCGTATTATCATAGACTACAAGCGATTTATTATGAAAAAACTCTGATTCTCTTAGAAATATTAAACTAATATTCTTCAAACATTATCTTTAATTAAGCTCGAGAATAACTAATAAAAGAAGCGATAAAATTTTTAAAAAATACCCTCGCAAATTTAATTCATAATATCTAAAGGAAAATTGCTCCATATTTTCATCGTGAGTGACGCCGTAAGCCAGTCTAATCGAGTGGCAGTAAAGGCGAGAATGCGAAGAGTGCGCGCACGTACCAGCCACTTATCAATGCGGTGTGCGCGACGTGAGGCGCAAGCAAAATGCGCCCTTATCGACTTATACATACAAAAAAATGTCTACTAAAACAATTGTGGGCGGCGATAGAATATATAAATTCTGGTTATTTTTTTGCCTTCCCTTGTTTGAATAGCATTGTTAATATTTAGTTGTACATCTGCGTGCGGGGATGCTCTACTTGAGATTGTATTTTTTTAAAGGTAGGTATAAAGTGTCAGTAAGTGTATGAAAAGTATCAACTAAATTTCTGAAATCATCTCACTATGATAAATTGAGATCACCATTTTTTTGGAAACTCGTTATTTCCCTACTTAGTTTTGTAGTATGTAACGAAAATCCGTGAACTATTAAGTCCTTTGAGCACCGATCCGGCTCAAAAGGACCAAAACTAAAACACTAGTATGTTATACAGAATATTTCTTTTGTAATGAGAGGATGTCTAATCTGCCATTTAAAACATAAGCGTTTTGCGATAATCACACCAACATAGCAAAAAGTCATATGAATAAATAAATTTGTTTACAAATTTTAATATCAACTTATTCAGTAAATACAATTATTTTCAATGGAAATCAAAACTACTTTTTACTATTTATCGAGTGTAGACCAAACATTGACTGAAAAATCAAACAAAAGTGTAAACAAAAACCATAATGGCTGAAGCAATTTACATCATTTAAATGTAACGTTTTTAATTGTTGTTCCAGTACTTTTATAATTGAAATACAACAATAGAAAGAAAATAGGACTGCGTATTCATGGCGTCAAACCAACTTTTTCTGTTGTTGATGACTAGAGACTATACGCATCATAAAGAAAATTATATTGACACGAAAATGCATGAAAATCTCATTAAATGTGCTTAAAAACTGGTATACCTACTATGCAAATAATTAAATGGCTTGGTGTAGGAAAATCATATTTCTCGAGGCCCTCTAGTGGCCTAAAGATGAATATAAAATTTAAACATAAAAAACCAAACGTAAGCATTGATTTGTTAAAAATCATGAAATTCTATGCGTAAACAATAATCCCCACTTTTACAGGTAAAACGAAAAATTATTTTCTTTTTATTTTAATGATAGCAAATCTTTTTCATCAAGTCTTCATTCTAAAATAGATACATAGTTAACGTATTATTTAACGGACAGATATGACATTTAGATTCTTAATAAACACACGTTTGTTATAATTTGTTAAAAAAAATTGCATGAATAATTTATAACCTACCTCTACTATTCTTATACATCCACTTTTAATTGATATAGAAAACTATGCATAATGCCCACAAAAACGTTTGCCGCTTCGCAAGTCAAACAAAGGTCTAAGTTAATACAAAACAATGATATAAAAACCTTGACGGTTGAAAATAATAAGCAAGTGAAGTGTAATTCGTTATTTAAACAAAAAGCGTAATCTATAAATATGTCAGTCTCATTCATTATAACAATAAATAGAATCGGATAATATTGATACTTTTTATTTCACTTACAAGACACGTATCTCAAAATTTGAACATTCTACTCAAATGTCTAACAAAGACAACACAACAAGACACACGTGTAAAATAATGACAACATTCATAACCAATAAGGTTTGCCGTTCTAAAAATTACAATTTGCAGAAGCACTATTCTCCCCCACGAAAGCTCTAACTCGAGTCTGAAAAACTACGTACCTCCCCACATAACCATATATCATCACTACTTCGCGCACTTCTCCCGGCAATGAATCTTCAGAATATAGATTCTACACGCTGATATAGTACAAATACTGAGTTTATAGATTGCTTTTTATATACCGAAAATAAAATTTTTAGAGGGACAATTTTTTTAGGAAATTGAGAAAGTGTCTGACTGGTATAGTGGTGATAGGTTAACCAACAACGATTGTAAATTTGATTTCCGTTAGACAACACAGTGTTGATCTAACAATAAGCGTGTATATTTGTAGGATTCATCCCTATCAGATTGTCTTAGAGTAAGCCCAACCATATCAAAACAATTTACAATTTGATAACTACCTAAACTTGTTGGCTAGCTGTAAAGAATTAAGAACATGTACGGTGTGTTTAAAAATCTATAATTCAATAGTAATTCATTACTTAGCCTAATATAACAAACAGACTGACGAAAATTAGAAATATAAATTGTAGAACCATCACTACCAACCACAACAGTTGACATTGATAATTTATTCCTCTGATTATGTCAAAATGTGATATGTTTTAATAGCGACAGTGTCACGCAATTAGCTCTAGACCACCTGGAGGTATGCAATAGTCAATGTTCTCCCAACCGTGGGAAGTAAGTTGACCGTTACTAGTAATTACTCGCTCACTTTTCACACCGGAGCTGTAGCAATGCTTGGTGGTCAAATATTTAATAAGTGGGTGGTAACTACCGCAAAGAGACTGTTGTTAATTATTCTTTTGTAGATTCTCTTTGAGTATAGATCTGATTCTAATTAAATAGTGATTATTAAATGAGATCCACCAACCCGCAATGGAGCAGCGTGGTGGA
>DVTA01000094.1:0-12422 GCA_018233265.1 Junonia stemosa | reverse complement strand
AAAGGGACGGGACGGCCATTTTCGAGATCACTTTGCTGTTACACCTCAAACTAAGCGGAAGCTCTGCTTGATTGTTAATCTGCTAAATTCATTACATTTGTTACTAAAGTTAATCGAGAACGTATTTTGAGTGTAATTCTAATAAATCTTTAAATTAAATAATTGTTTAAGTGTTCGTAATCTTTGTTTTTAAAACCTACCTACTTCTGATTTTCTTACAATACAAATATTTTTTTGTGACATAAGTTTCAGTCATTACAGCAGATAGTGACAGACCAGTCATTTTAGCGTCAAATAACTAATAAGAGAGGCACAGAGATTAAGCACGTAAAAGTCATTAAAGTCTGGACTAATTGTTGATAGAAATAGATAAATCATTGCTGAATTTGCAACACACGAAACGAAAAATTTGCTGACAAATTTTTTAATCCTGGAATAATTGTTTAAAACTACAGGTAAAAAAACACATCTTGACAGTTTGAAACATTTATAATGGAAAGTCGCATTTATCTGATAGAATCTAACATGCTTTGATTACTAACCCAGAGTAGTAATTATGCAGAACTATCGTAACACAGCCTGTACATATCCCACTGCTGGGCGTAGGCCTCTTCTCCTATTAGATAGAAGGTATGGAGCTTAATCCACCACGCTGCTCCACAGCGACTTGGTGGATATACATGTGTCAGAATTTCTTCCAGCACATGCAGGTTTCCTCACGATGTTTCCCTTCACCGCCGAGCTCAAGATGAATTTAAACACAAATTTAGCATTTGAAAATCCAGCGGTGCTAGCCAGGGTTTGATACCGCGACCTTGGGTTAAGATCCACGTGTTCGCACCACTAGGCCATCCCGGCTTGTTGCAGAACTATCGCTAACGCACTATTGACAGATGATTTCTGAATACGTACAAAAACACGATAGCAATGATTATACGTAATTTTGTTTAATTCACATTAATTAAACGATAATTTTGTTGCTATACTCAACATTACACAATTTACGCACTAATTTCCGTTTCGATTTGTCATATGAAAGACATTGGTCTGTTAGAGACCACTCAAATATTTTAGTGTTAAGTCTAAAGGAGAGAAAGAGAGCCGAGATGGCCTAGTGGTGCGAACACGTGGATCTTAACCAAAGGTCACGGGTTCAAACCCTGGCTAGCACCGCTAGATTTTCAAGTGCTAAATTTGTGTTTAAATTCATCTAGAGCTCGGCGGTGAAGGAAAACATCGAGAGGAAACCTGCATGTGCCGGAAGAAATTCTGACACTTGTATATCCACCAATCCGCAGTAGAGCAGCGTGGTGGATTAGGCTCCATACCTTCTCCCTAATAGGAGAAGAGGCCTATGCCCAGCAGTGGGATATGAACAGGCTGTGTTACGTTATCCACACCTAGTACAAGTTTTGACAGTTTTCGAAAGATTTCCAATAAAAAAAAATACATAGGCGTAATTAATTATTTATACCTATCTGTCTTACAAAATATTAAACATGTAGCTTCGTCTACAATTTTCGTCTCATTAAACTCTACGTAATGATTCCAATAATAACGTTTACTAACAAAACTTTAAAAGCTTGATATACTTTGAACAAAAAGAACTTTAATTTTAAACCTAAGTTTGTCACGACACAATCACCAGTAGGAAAATAAGTCAAGTTTCTTCAAGAAAATAACAAATTCATTTAAGTAACAAGTTACTTTATCGACTTACCGAATTTTCAATTGAAGCAGTAAGAAAAATTCAAAGTTTTCTTTTAGCTTAAATTACTCTTTCTTCATTCAACAAGTTAAAATTTTCTCTAAGGCACCGGAACTATGGCTTAGTGTTTCAGCTGATTCTTTTAAAGTTGATGGCTGAATTGAATGAGTTACAAGTGAAAAATTTAATTACTACCTAATCCAGTTTAAAAATCCTATATACCTATATATAATATAGGATAGGTACCTACGACTTTACCCATTACTCTGCTTTACTATCAAGTATTTTGTACCTACTTATTTCACAAAATTGAAATTCGAAACGTGAAAACCGTAGGTACATATTATAATATGAATTCGATGAATATACAAAGTTACAGTTTATGCTTTTATTCTTATTTCTTACCCAGTTTAGTCTCAGACAAAATAAAATTTATGTAATAATTTTTTTTTGATCGATGGGCAAAAAGCATCAACCTTCGGCCCGCTGCACTAAACGAAGTTGCTCCTTTCTGCCTTCGTCGACCAAAAAAATTAGTACACACTCCATTGGAAGCCTCTAAATAAGAAAGCCTCAGATCACATTTATAATATACCTACTACAGCAATATACGAACAATCGTACATATCCACAAAATATTCTGCATGGTTTCCCAAAATATTTCAACACCCCTTTTCCTGCTTATTTAATTTGCAAAACCACGTCTATTTTTTTCTTTTTTTGGGTCATAGGCTGTTTGAAAATAACCACTGAAGGTGTCAATAAAATCCTTCTAATTATAAGTCACTAAGCCAGAAAACATTTAACCAGATATAGATTCTAAGACACAGCGGGTAAGAGATTAGTGTCTGATAATGAAGCTTACCCGGTCACTGTTGGACCATTGACTTTGGGGGAGATCAGGTTATTTAAGAATGTACTCACTAAAAAAACCCTGCGATGGGGATAAACAAAAAGTTCCAAATTTTCAAAACACGGACCCCTTCCCGCTTATTTAATGTGAAAAAACCCATATATTTAAAAGTATTGGAGAGTTATTCGCTTTCACCCTATTTAGAAAACCGGGTAGCGTCTTTTTTCGGACCATTGGCTGTTTGAAAATAACCACAAAAGGGGTTAAGAAAATCCTTCTCTAATTATAAGTTGCTAATCCAGAAATAGATTCTAGGACAAAGGTAAGCGATTAGTGTCTGATAATGAAGCTCGGTCACAATTGGTCCATTCTTTCAGAATCTCCGCGTAACAATGACAGCCGTTTTTATGGCCTTTGTAATGGCTAATAAAATTTATCTCGGAGATTACGTGATTTTTGTTCGCGTTAGTTTGATGTTTTTTTTTTTGTTTTTGAAACGATTTTTTAAAAGTATCTTTTTAGCACAATTCTGGAATGGCTCGTGTGGTATGTATGAATGGTTTGCTTTAATTTGTTTTCAGAAATGATATTGTGATACTTTTCAAGGTATTCCAAAGAATGATGAACGTACAATGGCGTCATCACTATCCATCAACATTTAGTTTACAAAACTGTTCATTTAGTGCCAACTTTCTTTGAATACCTTGATATTCCAAGAATCCCTTTTACGCCAATAAATAATTCGTGTTTGCGAAAATATGCTTTTGTTTTATTAACACGTGTTTCTATTCATTGTTTATTATATACTCATTAAAATTGGCTAATCATAAACCACAGCTGCAGAAGTAAGGCTTCGTCTATCTTGAAGCCATATTAGACGAGCAATCACATTGTTAGCGTAGTCTATAATAAAGCCATGTACAGGACTTGGATTTTAATTAATCCCACATACCAATAACGCTAAATTCTTGCATGGGTATAGCCACGTGACAGTGGAAAAATATTCCAGAAAATTGGCCAAACTAAATATGTACTTGTAAATAATTGAGTTCTTGAAGTTATTTTGTTTGAAGATAGGAAATCCTGAATTCATATCGTAGTCACGATTTTTGATTGTCATATACAGGAAATACAGGGAGGTTTGTTATTAATCAGGGAATTTTAAGAAAGAAAAATCTTAGGAGTAGTTGTGATCAACAAGGAAGTTGAGCAATACTTTTACTTAAGTCATAGTACTAGTCATAGCAGCGAGACAAATAATTAATGGCATTTAATGTTAAAAATTGTAATTTCTGATTTAATGCGAGGCGATTTTTCTGAAATTCTTTTCCTTGACTTCTGTCAAGGTCCAAAGATCTTTTACAATCAATAGAACAGGTTTGAACTAAATACGCTTGTTCTAAAAAGACTCAAGACATTTCCTTTTATTTTATATGTTCTGATATTCATACTCTACTTTTATGTATCTTTGATGCCCATATTAATTCATCTGTTTGTCTCGTGTAATTAACATACTCCATACTTGACACTTTACTGCGCATATCGAAATCAGTAAACAGACAACACAGATGCGTAGTTAATGATTATCTTCAACTTAATATTCTGTTTGTGCCCAAGATGTCTATAACTAGGTACCAACATACCTAATACTGACTTTCTGTTATAACTCATAAGAATATTAAAGTTTACCTATACCTAATGTAAGTAAGTACTTAAAATGTTAAAACTTAGCAACTTTATCATAGTACATAGGTACTTTTTTTCCGTCCGTGCCCTCTCCCGAAGTACATATATATTATGATAAAGTTGCTTAGTTACATGATCCGCCGTGGACGTGCTTCGAAAGCGATCCCGTAGGGGTTCGCATCGCAGGGTGTTTTAGTGAGTGCAATCTCACATAACCCGACCCCACCAGGAGTCGGGTATCTATGAAATTTACCCTGCGTCAAAAAAAAAGTTATATAACCCACGATACTATTAGAAGGATAAAGGTTTTTGGAAAATATCTATGCTAAAATTCAGACAATTTTTAATTTCCTCCAGACCATATTCCCATAGAATTCTCAGTTGAGTTATTGAATCAAAATTTCTGAAAAAGAAAACATTGAAGTGAACAAATTCGTATTTTGTATTTCGAGGTTGTACCTACCTACTTTTTGAAAAAAAAAAATGAAACATTATTTTCACATATTTTACATTTCGGGTTAAAAATGTGACCTTTAATATTGAATGGCTCCAAATAGTTTTCTCATCAAAATAGCAGGTTCTTAGATTCCTATCAATAATATGTTGTAGTAAGTTGTACGAGTAATGTAATTACGCATAAACTAATAAGTCACCACACAAATGACTCAGCATAGCCATATTTATGCAGGGATAGAGATAAAGGTAGATAATTAGACAAAATTATCGATATTTAAGTACAAAAATGAGGAATCGACTGTCAAAAATGTGAACCTTTGATTATCCCTCAGTATTTAAATAACAAAGCTTTTGCTTGTTTAAGTAAAAAGTTCCTTATATGTTTAATCAAATTAAATTACCGTATTTCAACACAGTCGATTAAAGAATAATAATTCTCTTTAGGTAAAACAAATAAAAACTCCACTTATACCAGTTTGTGATTAAAAAAAAACAATTACAAATTAAATTAAAACTTTTTAAAAAGTCAACATCCCGTGCTCAAGAACACTTAGTATTCCACGTGAGGGCGTCACAATACCTACATTAGGCAACGCTTGCGCCACTCGCATACCGAAAAGTGCACGCAATTCTGATCCTTATTACGATCCAAAAAGGATTGTAGTTGCTTGCACGAATTTGATCATCCATTGCCTAACTTCCGACTATTATTTTTATACTATCTATTCGATTTTGAATCTTATTTTTATAGTAATAGGGAATGTTTTGGTGTTTGAAGCGGTCTTAGCAAAGACTTGAGTCATTGCATAGACAGTCCAAGAATTTAGGATTGCTGATAGAATATGAATTTAAAATACATTATGTACGAAGTATATTATATTGTAACGTAATGGCGACATAGTTTTGCGCTAGATTCATGTCGAATGTGTTAAAGATTGCTTTTGTTGTTAAAGATGTTGCTATCATTTCGTTTTGAAATGGTTGTTTAAAAAATGTTGCAAATATATTTATATAAAACAATAAAGATTTTTAATATTGATATGCATCACTATAAGATGCTGTTAGTTATTACGTAATAATTTATTGCTTCGAGTACGGAGATTCCAGACACAATTGATTTTCAATTGTTATGGACCACGATCGTGGTCTTAGGCACTGAACGTATTAAGACAGAAATTCACTTAAGTAGCGACTGAATAAATTAATAACCGACTTGGTATTACATGGATCTCACAACTTTTTACCGTAGAACTTAGAACAGTTGTTCTACGAATTGCGAGACTTGGTTTTTTTGACAAGAATTCTGTTTTTGATGGGATAGGCCTTTCTGAGCATTATAGTTTTATGTAAAAAATATCAATATATTTTACCATGATACTACATCTTCAGTCACGATATAATATATGGAACCATCAAGACAGTTACAAACCACGCATACACTTAAGCCTTAAAATACAGGAGGAATACTTTTTCAGTGTAAAAGTCAACTGAGAACGGGGTTTACAAAATTCCACTTCTGGTGGGAGAGCCATGCATTTTCACGAATGAGCCTGCTCAACCGGAGTGATATTACGGCCTCATAGAAAACCGGCGTAAAATGCTTGCGTCGTGTTTCGCCGCGTGAGTGAGGTTACCGGAGGCCCAATTTCCCATCCCATCCACATCCTTTCCCCATCCATTCCCCCTAAAAGGCCGGCAACGTATTTTGTAGCACCTCTGGTGTAGCAAATGTCCATGGGCGGCAGCATTTGCTTTCCCTCAGGTGATTTGTCAGCTCGTTTGCCCCCTATCCCATAAGAAAAGTAGTCAAAAAATGTACATTCATTTATGAGCAAAATATACGCGTAATCGTGGGCATTTCAAACAAACCTAACAGTATAAAATGTTTCCAAAAAATTGTACACAAAAGCAAAAGTTCCTTTAAAGATTTGTCACATTATATTGAAATAGGCTGTACTTTCAATAGCCATGTTCAGTGTTATTATATAAGAGAAAGCAGACAATATAGTTACTTAAGCGCCTGAAGCTGGATTAGTTGCGCAAGACCATTGTTCTTTAAGGTCAAGTGAATGTAAGGAATGCTTTATCTAATTAGCAGCTTGTTATAAACCCACTGCTGGGAAAGACGGCCTCTTCTGTAAACGATTCCCACGTTCCTGAAATAAAATATTTTTGAAAAAAAAAACATGTAAAAAATATCATCCAGTTTAATTTTTGTGTGTGTTCCAATATTATTGTACCTGTAGCTTCGTGTTTATAGTAAGCCAACAGATACAGAGTAGGTAACTTTGAACAAAACTAGGAAACAATTACAATTAAAGAATTAGCGGAATACATAAATCTTTTACTTCATTAAAATTTTACACACGTTCTACTCAGGCGCGGTCGCAGCTTAAAATTTTGGGGTGGGTCACAAGTTTGGGGGGTCACGAATAAAATACTATACTTTATAGTACAGTTATTTCGTGCTTTTTATTATGAGTCACTTAGAATGTTTCCGTGAGTATTGAAAATTGCAGATTATGAGATATTTTGTCTGCATTTTTACTTTGCCGCCAAAATTTTCCTTTGACATGATTGGTTTTGGGGAGGGGTCATGTCCTCTGTGACCCTCCCCTTCGGACCGCGCCTGGTTCTATTACAATTTTCTTTAATTATCTGTAATAATGATTGGTCAATAAAATTTATTTTGTTGCTTTAGAAGAAAATTTAACGAACCAATGTCGATCCTAAACTGGTCTGAAGAAGATTCTAAACCTTTATCAATTTTAAGTTATGTTAAGTAAATCACAACTTAAAGTTAACTCTTAGAGAATTTGGCAGTAAACAAATTAAATGAAACTTTGAGACAATATTTTGTTCCACTTCCGCAAATTGTATAACACTAGAAGAGTATTATTTTTAACAAATTTAAATCGCTCGTTTTAATTTTAAATGTTCCAGTCTTCATCCACTTTTCGGTGTTCGTTTTTACGGCAGCTTGGAATAGTTTCTACCAAAAATTTCATTTAGTAAACGTGTTGAGATGGCCTACTTGATATTAAATTTAAAGCAGACATTTCTATCTTGTTTTGTAGTAATGTTTATTTATGTGTGTTCCAAAAAAGAACTATGGGAGATCAAAACAATTTTGATCACTACTTTTCGAATAGTTCAATATGTCAATATTTTGTGGATTTTGACAATATTTTCATTGTTGCAGTATCAGACATCGGGCACAATATAATTCAAGATGCGTTCCTCATTGCTGTGGAAGAGCAGGCGAGGCAGCGTCTGCAGCGGCTGTCAGCGCTTAAACGGATCACGCCCGTCGACATGTCCAAACTATCTGTAGAGGTGAGAAAATAAGAAATTAAATATATTATATGTGGAACTGTAATGTTATGGTACACAATAGTATGGTATGGTCCAGCATATCGTCGTCGTCAGCCAATCGCAGTCCACTGCTGGACATAGGCCTCCCCAAGTTTGCGCCAAGCATCCCGGTCCTCCGCAATCCTCATCCAGCCCACTCCGGCAACCCTGCGTATATCGTCAGTCCAGCGGGCCGGAGGGCGTCCTACACTACGTTTTCCAAGACACGGTCTCCACTCCAGAACTCGTCTGCTCCAAGCAGACGATTTTTAATTCGATTTTTAAAAAAAATTCAAGTAACAATGTGCGTCTTACAAAGATGTAGCTAGCTATGTATGTGATCCGTCGTTGGATTAAGGTGCCATTATATCTGTCCAATATGGTTGTTAATTATTCTTTTGAAGATACTTCAAGATGGACAATGAAATCAATCATTAGGTATTTGCTTTTTCACATTCAAAGCGAGGGACTGGTATTCAGATAAAAAAAAATTGGATTTAAGTTCTCTAACTTAAAACTAGGTCAAATTTATTCCTATTTTGCTCATAGACGTTACATGTGTAGGTAATTATTCAATTCAAATTAGGTATGAAATGAATAAGTGCCTAAAAATCAACAATTTGTTAGTATTATTTTTTCTATACTTAGTACAATATAATTACATCACTATGTGACCTTTTCACCAGGCATAATATCTCTAAAGTTCTATTTCGATAAAATAAAATTTAATCTTCCTTAAAAATAATTAAAATAAACATCGTTTTTAGTGAAGTTATTTTAATTTACCACTCCGTTTATTCGATGAAACATTACGTCACTGCGTTATATCATTTAGGCCTCGCAAGCCTTTGAGCTTTGCCTAAACTCCGTAATCTAGGTAAACGAGCACATTACGTTAAAGCCTGTCTGTATAACATATTCTGTATTACTGGGAATGTACAAAATAGTTAGATAACATGAGATCCGTACGAAATTAAAATAATTAAATGTAAGTTTTTAGCTGAGAAATACTTTAAGGATTAAATCTGCTGAAGATTACGTTGTGAGAGGTACATACAAGTATTGATAGGATGATCAGAAATCGAATTCAGTCATATAGGTACCACCTATACCTACTTTTAAGCATTTTTTTTATAAAACTATCTCAGACATGTTTGAGTCTGAGAGAGCAAAATCCACTAGTTCCTAATTCAATCCCAATTCCATTCCATTAAAATAAATAATTTCCAATTATTTATTTATAAACCACATCTTAAACACAAAAGTCCACTAATTTCACGTTTATCTTCCCCAAACTCATTTCTCATGCATTTACGAAACGCCCAAAAAAAGAGCCAAAGAGCTTTCGCCTTTTAAATTCTCTTGAAAATAAAAAATACATCGTTTGTAAAAAAATGTAAAATTTTAACCTCATAATGAGTTTCGCCTCGCCTCGCCTCGTCGCCGTCGTAATGGGCGCTCGAAGCACTCCGTGTCTCGTTCCCGACGAAACAATTAATGTTTGTGCCACTTGTTGGTCTAAATTTTTTTATGTCATTCGTGTTTTATGTCGGATTAAGGTTGTGTTTTGTTTTAACATGTGTTTTGGATGTATAGCTTTTGAATAAACCTTCATATGTGTTAATTTTAGGTTGGGTTCTAATATAATATGCATATGAATGAATAAGGTAGAAATGAATAATGAAAGTTTGGCGTAAGGACATTTTCTACATCTCTATATGTACCTATATTTTTATATGACTTCAGAACATATACGTACTAAATTTTTCCGAGTATCATTATAGACGAAGATAAATAACTAAAAGCGAGGCTAAATTTCTAATTAGACAACAATAGGCAATTGAAATACCCTTTTTCTTATGAAGTGTAAAATGTTTCTTGAGAAATTTGAAAAATGGCAATTTGCCATCTGTTTATTAAAGCGAAAAATGACATATTATGTCCGTGACATAGGCAAATTAATCTGCAATCATATGTCACAAATGAAACCTATTAAAGATTCAAATTGAAAGTAACATAACGAACAGAACAGAAAAATCCCAATAATGATGCCGCTTTTTCTGATAAAAAAAACTTGGTTAGCTTGATACTTATATGTATCTATGCTTTCAGCTGCATCGTATAAAGTTTTGAAATTTGCTTTTTATCCACAACGCTGCAGGTTCTCGATTACGTAACGTATTTATTGGATAAGTTTCGCACATGTTTTATACTGCTTTGAATAATGGATGACATTAATCATGTCCCTGGAATATGCGGTTTCAGCTGTTGTAAATATTTAGGATTTTACCGCGTGAAATAATATCTAACCATTATGATGATTTTAGATAAGATTTCAAGATAGAAATATAATTTTAACATGGATTTACCAACAAGTATTTATGTTAATAGACGAGGAAGTATAGTAATTTAAATATGATTCACAATTCACCTTGAATATAATAAACGATGTTTGTTTCCTTCCAGTTAAATAGAAGAAAACGAACACAGCCAGAGAACAGACAGGAATTGAACGGGTACATAGCTAACTCAACAGTTTACGTGACGTCCATTAACGAAAATGGTGCTATAGAGAGCAAACCCACAATATCTTCACCGAAATCCCAACCCAAGTCCCTACAAGCAAAACCAGCACCGCTCATAGCGAACGGCATCCCAGAGAAGAAGAAAGAAGCAGAAATCGAAATACAAGTCGAACAAGAGAAGCACGAAAAGGATTCCAGTGAGAAAAGTGTTAAAGTTGATAGTGAAGTGAAGGAAAGTGAAGTGTTAAGTGATAAAAGTGAAGCATACAATGTCGCGAGGGAGCATTTGAGCAACGGCAGATGCGAGAAGCTGTTGGGAGAGCAGCCAGATCACAGGGTCCGTGCGACCGCGGTCGTCGAGAATAATAAATTGGGCCCGGGCGAGAAGGGGTGAGTAGATTGATGGTCTTGGCTTATTGCATGTCAATTACGTTTTCTGTTCAGGACGTTTCCACTCTGTATCTGTCTGTCGTTTGGAAGTGACAGGGTGACGTTTAGCTTAATGTAACTCAAATATTTGTACTTGGCCTTAAATGTCTCAAATGTTAAAAAAAGGGCACCACCTACCTTTTCGCTGCACAATTTCCCCAAATCAAAGGTTGTCTGGCAGAAATCGCTACTTAGCGATAAGACCGCCTTTTTGTACATTTTAATTTATTGTTTTTGTTCCGTGTAAAAATTTATTGTTTGTGGTGTACAATAAAGTATATTCTATCTATCTATCTAAACGCTTTGGCGCCGTAAACAACGTTTGTTTATTTCTAGATGCAAAACCGTTTCAGCTGTTTAAATGATTGCGCTTGATAAGAAATAAAATGCAACTCGGATTTGTTCTAGTGAAGTCTTTGCTAATGTGCTTAGTCGTTTATTCGATTTCGTTGATGTTTTTGTTAGTATTCCGTTTTGTGCTGTAGGTTTATCGGTTTTCTAGATTGTTCTGGGTTAAAAGGTATTGTGTGTTAAAAGGTTAAGTGGTTTTCACACTTTTGTCAAACGTTTTTTTAATTCTTCGTTTTCAACGAATATACATTTCTATTGAAAACAAAAGATACGATGAAATACTTACACTATAAATTTTTTTAAATATGAATAGAAAGTCGTCACTTTACCCTATAAAGTACCTAAGTATCTATTTTATAAGAGTATGCGGCATACGATCACAGTTATCCTCAGATCAGATGAAAATATTCTCTTGTTTCATACTTTTAAAGCTTAATTCTTCAGAAGTCTAGTTTCAAACTTAGTTTCTATTCAAATTTCATTAACGAGGTCATTAACCCATTACAGCATTAGCATCAATGGCACGTGCAATAGAAGTCAACGTCACGGGTGAATGGCGGCCAGATCTAGGCTGGGAGGTCACATGTGGCTGGCAGACCCTTAGCAATGATACCTTGCAGTCAGTCAGATTGTACAACAACGGCCAGCAGTTCATGATCTACCGACCTGAGGTTTGTGGCGCTTTCGCTTTTGTAAGTCACCTGGACAAATGGAATTCTTCAAAGAAGGTCAATTTTTTGCAGTATAGGTACATTTTTATTAAGATTTTTTTTTCCAAAATTGACAAGGGAAATACTAGTGACTGATACTGATTGGAGGGACTTGACTATGTTTTTAGAAACAGACTTGATTTTTAGGTTTGGAGGAAGGTGATTGAGCTATTGTTTGCGTGTAGAGAGTAAGCTACCAATACGAAATAAAAATTCTTTTTAAGATAATAACTCGTTTCTTTTGGAAGGATAGGTTATAATTATAAAATTACACTAGCTGCGCCCGGCGGATTATCAGATTAATTGTACTTAATAAGTAGGTCTGTCCAAATTGTAGGCCAGATAGAGTT